>VYXD01008410.1:1111341-1122538 GCA_013397195.1 Hylia prasina
AAAGTTCAGCTGTGTACTGAAAGTGTGTGCAGTGCATGAAGGGCTGCAAGGAATGACATGAAGGATAAGCACACTGAACCTTGGTGGGCTTTTATGAATCCAAGTGGAATAAATACACAACATGTGCCAGGAGGGATAAAAATCTGAGTGAAGTTTACGTGCCAACTAGGCACAGAAAATAAAATCTACATATATGCTGTAATTTTCCAAAAATTTACTTCCTGTTAAGTCAGTTCAAGTCCAGCATACCAAAACCAAAATAAGACCTCTTCTTATAACACTGTATGAAATGTACAGTGGCTAAGTCAGTATGTGCCTAAGTCATGACCTTCTTTACCAAATAAACCAATTTTAGTAAGTTACACCTCTTCAATTCATAGCAAATCTCAGAAGTGATGACTTGTCTTAAACAATTACTCTAAATTGCTCGGGGTGGTCACTGCTCGGATTCACCAGTTGACTGCAGCCATCTGAGGCAATTCATTTTGCGGAGATGGGAAAGCATATTGGAAAGGGAAGCTAAGAAAGACTCATGCAGTGCAGTTTGCTGTGCTAGCCTGCTATCTGCCCAACATGTCACATGGAGCAGATCAGGAGTGCAAAGCAGATGGCATGGGCAGCTACAGTGGACTGGACCTCTGCACTCAACAGATGGCATCAACAGGATACAAGAAAATCACTGGTGTCCTTGTGGACCTGTGAGCACAACAGAACTGGTTTCAAGTGAAGCACCAGTTAAACTTTTCTGAAAATACAATCTGAGATCATCTCATTGTGATTTGTGGGAGGGAGTGAAAAGAGAGATAATAAATAAAGTAATGAGAAATTAACTAAATGCAAATTATTTTATAAAAACATGGTGTTCTAATTACAAAGATTTTAATTGCAAGTGTTGGTAATAAGAAAAATAATTAGTGGTGGAATTATGCCTGAGGATAGCAGAACTTATCTCATGATGCTGTCAGTTCACAAGATAAGACTTAGGATAAATGTTGGATGCTCAGTGCTTTTTTGTTTTCCCTGCTTGTGAGGCGTTAAAACAACCATATTTGCAATCAGACCAAAACAGCATCTACTCATGCAATTTCATATGCAGATCAAGAGGATAAAGGTACAACCCCTGCCTCAATAAATAGAAGATCTACATTCCAGTTACATAGCAAGTAGAAGGGTATGAGGCTTTGTGATATCCTTGGGGGCCCTTGTGTGCTTGGCAAATACCTTGAAATTACTTTTTGGGCACACTATTATATGCATAACAAATTCCTGAAATATATTTTCATAGATATATGCTCACAGCTCCTTTAAAAGAAGTTTGGTAGGATGCATGGGTGTTCTTGGTAAAGGAAATTTGGATGCTTGCATTGTAAACTCTGCACAGATAGATTTTATTTTAGTTTTCGAGTTCTCGTGGCAAATTCTTTTTTTGACAAAATGCTCACAAGTCACTTAGCAAAGTGACAGTGTAGTCTCATGCTGAACCAATGTATGAACAACTATAATATCAGGAACAATTTATGCAGAGAGTCAAATATCTGCTGTTCACTGAAAAATTTTAAGGGTGAATTCAACACAAGACTAAGAGGGTCTTTGGTTCTCACTAGAGCAAAGCCAGTGAGAGTAGCTGTACAAAGGAGCCTTTCAGGAAATCTTGGAGTTATGACTCTGCTTGTGGAAGTCTCTGTTGTTCTCTCACTCTGTGACCAGTTTCAGGTGGATAATGTCAGTGTGGACACAATAATGGAGCGGGGTTTTTTTATAAGATGGAAGAGTAGTATAAGTAATGAGTAAAAAGAAAGTTGTTTTTCCTACGGCCTGGAAAAACGTTGCAGTGCTCTAATCAAGGATCCAAAAGAAGAATATAAATTTTCATGGTTGATCTGTGAATATAGGGGATTCTCAGTTCTTCCATGACATTGGGAGGTCACCCCAGTCACTACAATAACACTTTTGGCACTAGGGCAAGTTGAGACCTGTGGCACTAGGGCAAGTTGAGACCTGTGGGTCTCACCAGTGGCCTAGTGTTCAAAGGGGAAAGCAGAGTGGTCATCTGCTGCTCTTGGTACCCCAGACACTGTTCTTGTTTTTCTCTGAAGTTCATTCTGAAATGCAAGATGCATCATCAGGTTTATGATTTTTACAACATCTGCCTTGATAAAAATATGACTGAAATGAGAATAATATGGTTGTGGTGCCAGAACAGTAAGAACAGTAATAATAATAGCCTCTCTGTTCATTATGATCATCATTTTATTCTCACTATTACACGAAATATATAATTTATTGCAGTAATATGGCCTGGCTATGAGTGATTATATAAATACATATGTTATCTTTTTCAGGGGTTTTACATATTCATACTTTCCTAATGAAAATATATTATTTACCAACAAGGAGAAGGTCTTAGATGAGAAAGAAAGCAAATTTATTCTCTTTGGCAGCTATCCATTTCAGATCCAGGCAGGGTATGAGAAATGCATGCAAATGTGACAGCTGCCTGTTGATACTAGGATTCCTGTGGATCATCTATTAAAGCAGCACTTTGTTATCATCTTCTGCATTCTGATCCTGAACTGTGTGAATTTACACTTCATAACAGATGAATCTAACTTTAAAATATATCCAGCTGCTAAAGACAGAAAATAATCCCTCAGGTAATGCATCTCAAATATTCAAAGCAAAAAGAACTGATGTTGATTTACCATCTAAATAGACTCTAAAACACTGAATTCTTAATGGTATTTCTTAGAGTTTGGGGATTTTATTTCTATAAAGAAAGTCAGCAGTTGAAAAAAAAATTAAATTTGTAACTGAAATATGTCTTCATATAGCAATCTTTGCTTGGTCTCCATTTCACAAGAGATGGACCCAATCTTGAGGATATTTGAGGATCCAAATAATTCTATTCAATGTCAAACTGTCTGCAATACTCAGTGATTTTACTCATATATGTCGGAACAAGAATTTTCACTTGATCACGAACTTTAGGATCAAAGTGTCTAAATTGCAAAACCTTATTATTCTAGAGATTTTCATTTTCCATCTAAGAAAATAAATTTAAATTTTAGCTTTACAGAGCCTCTATTGATTGAGTGACCATTATAATGAAGAATTAGGTACATGGTGACTTCAGTCAAAATTTGTGTTAATGCAGTACATATTCTAGGCTCTTCAATTATGTGAAACATTAAATTTCTTGGGCACATAATGTCTGGCATCCAAAAGGCAGATTCTAAATATTTTGAAAGCTATTTAGAATCTAGTTGTACCTGACACAAATGTATCAATTTATTGTATCAAAATATTATAAGTAATATTTGGAAGGCTGCTGTAACAGTTCTAAATTAAAAGTGAACTATAAATGATAAAGCTATTAAGCAAGCTTCTAAGTAAATGTTGAGCTTAAACCAAAACTAATGTTTTATATATGTGTGACTGCTGAATTTTGCTTGATTAATTTCACACATCTGTCACTCTGGCAAAGCATGTCTATATCGTTGCTAAAAGAAAATTTTTAGTCAGGATTTTTATGTTTTTATGTATGTCCCAAGAATAAAATCATTAACTTCTTGCAAGTAATACAGCTTTGCTGCAGTCATAATTTTCAGGCATACTCATCTAACTTTAACCTGACCATGCTCTATTGTTGGGAATTGTAAAGCTTTCACTGCAGCAGAGCTGTGCTAGCCCTGAACAATTGAGATATCACCTGAGAGCTATTTTCCATTGTAAAAGATCAGTCTCCGAGTGATGAAAGAAAAAGAAATCAGCTGGTTTCATAGTTGACCTGAAGTACTTCTTGAGGGCCTGGTAAGAAGAGAAGAAAGGGATGTGGCCCATGTGTTAATTAGTTAATACCTTTCTCTTAATTACACTGATCTCACAGAATCAGAGTGATCAGAGGGGTGGGTGAGCAGCATCTGATCCCTGCAGAGCATCCAGAGGCAGACAGCATGGCTGGAACAGGCAGTTTGACTTTCCAGGGAGATCAGAATCTTTCTTGGCTCCCACAGACAGTGAGGGAAGGTTTAATACATCTTTTATGCTATTGTAAAGTGGAACCAAAGTGTTTACACTGACAGCCATGTTTCCAATAGTGTTCTCTGCTCTGTTTTCAGTTACAAATTTTCTCTTTTACAGTATTCCTGACAAATTGTGTGTTGGTGATGAATATGTTCCCTAATGACTTCCTAAACACTGGAAAGGGAATAGTGACAGTAGCAATTTGGAAAGAAAACAAAGTCATACATGTTAATTGATATCTCTGTGGTTTTGAACAACCAAAGGTACTTCCAACTGCAACTTCCATCAGGCCTCCTTTTTGGTCTTTAACTTTCCATCATTTATTGACTTAGTTTAAAATAATAAAAAAGTCTTATGAGATATTGAACATTATTGATTGTGATGAGATTAAAGGAAATTAGACAAACACAAGAATCTGAAAAAATGGCACTCTACAATGCTTTCCATTAAAGATGTCATGGAGTTTTTTGAGAACCTTGCATAATGCTGAAAAAACAAAACTATGACATGCTGAACACTAGTTTTAAATACTGATAGTCACATTAACGCAACTTTGCTGATTTATAGTCATAGCCTCAGGGTTTATTTCTTTGTAATCACAGAACTGCAAATATCAGAAAATTAAGAACACAGAAGTAATGTTCTGCCATAAATGCCTATATAGGCCATTATACTATTTAGAATACATCTGCATTTGAAATTAAGTAAACTGTTCCCATAGAGAAATGCTATATATCCTTTCCCTTCTATTTTCAGCCAGTACTGCTGTTCGTTCTAATTCTTCTATAGGGGATAGATATTGGAAAAGGAAAAATAATATTCTAGCCTCCAAAGAAACATAGAGGAAACAAATACTTTTCATTTAAACCATGTCTTTCAGGAACATTTCCTTGATTCTAGCTATAGGTTTACACCCTAACTGTGCAGATCAGGAGGAAAAGTAATTTTTCCCTTTTGCTGCTTGGCTCTTTGTGGAGGAAAAGGCTTTCCAGGTGACAGAGCAGGTCAAGACTGAGGGATGTGCCACAGCATGTCCTGCCCTGTGGCTTACTTGCTTCAGTGACAAGCCCCAGATTGCTTCATCTGGAAGTTAGCCTTCCCCCTTTTTAGCATTCACCCTGCCTCTGGTCTTCATCCCACAAGACCAGTAATAATTTTAAAGCTTCTTAAAGATCTTGGATAAATACATGATGCATCCAAGTGCCAAGAAGCAGTTCCTAAGCGAGTTCAGTGAAAGGATTTGATGATTAATAAGAACAATTTCAATTTACACTGACATCTTGAGACCTATCATTTAGCCATCTGTAATAATTTTAAAATAGCTTTTGCAGAGATTTGAAATAATTTTTTAATTAAAGTGTCATGTAACATCAAGTCAAATGCCTCCATGAGTTTAATTCAAGTTTACCATATTCACTTGTGAAGAAAATATTTAAATTTGATCTCCATAACTGCACTGATTGAACAGCTATAGTTCCATCTTTTAGCTCTTTATTTACTAGGTCTGCAGCACCTACACAATTATTTTGTCTGAAGTATTTCTCAAACTACCTTTCTTTGTATGTTTCATCTTTTGTTAAAAAGAGCTTAAATTTAAATAGATGTGTCAGTTTCTGAATTACTTCTCTACTTCTATCCCCTTCCTTTATTATCCTTTTTATAGCCTTATTTATTTTATATTTCAAGTTCAATTTTTTTTAATTTCTTAATAAAATTTTAATTTAAAGTATCTATAAAAATACACAAAATGTGTTGTAGCATTGCAATTATCAAACATCAATTGTGAAAACTACAAATGTTTTCTAGTCAGAAGCTGGAAAAAAAAATTTAACTTTTCAGATTGCTTGTGACCCTTTAATCAATTGCTCAGTTGCAAAAAGAGCAATTGCTCTTTTTAAAGATATAATTGCTCTGAAAAATCTTAAAACAAGTCTTTATAGAACAGAAATGAAATCATGTTTGCACTCTATATTTTTGCATAGGAGGAAGTTGAGTTATATAGACTCTTATTAGTGCAAGAAAACCTTCTCATTGCCAAAAATGCACAGTCTCAAAAGACATATCTAGATTTACATTTGGCATCAAGTTTGAAAAATTGCAGCTCTTCAAGTGAATTATCACCAGCTTTGTAATCTATGATATGCTGTGATTTTACCTTCTTGGACAGAGATCACAACTGAAGTAATGTCTTGAGGCACCTGAATTTTAAATCTGAAGATTAATATACTACACCGAGATTTTTTTAAAATGTACTCTCATCTATGTTTAATTTATGGCTGTCATTGGCAGCAATAGGAGCTTGATTTTCACACTGAAAATAGAAGAAATCATGTGGTTTTAGTTCTGACTGTGTGCAAATAGAAAAGAGTAAACTATTAGTAGGTAATGAATATCATTAGGAAGGGAAAAAAACCCAAAGCTTTCTTGCATCCTAATTAATCTTACATTTAAACCAGTGTATTGATTTCCTTACTGTTTTGGTGTTTTAGTGCTACAAAACCTTGGCTTAAAATGTCTAACATACAACAACATAAACCTTTTAACTTTAGAGCTGTCCATGGGTACACTGAAGCAATACAAGATACTGTACTATCCAGCTACCTGAACACTGTCAAGTGAATGAAATTTTCATAGCAGGACTAAGTTTCAGCATTTCATAAAATGGCTTCTCTCTCACTGTCATTTCCAGGTGACTTATATGCACCAACTTTGGCATTACACGTTTTGCAAAGATGTCGGGTCAGGATTTGTCATAGCACTTCTAAGGAAGAAAAATATGTTATTTGAGAAGTGGCATATGAAATTTCAGGGGATGTTACAATCAAATGCACAAAATCAAATCAACTTAGCATAGAAAAGCAGCTCTATTATTATTTGCAAAGTGGTTGCCTATTTTTCAGGGTAGATTTTCAGAAGGTATCTTAGAAGATAGGACTACAGATAGGGTGAAGAAATGTTCTTTCAGATTCACTATTTAAACTGTACATAAAAGATCATCTGTCAACGTCAGCTCAAAAAAAGTCTTACCTTATCCTTAGGTATTCCAGTAGTAATAAGAAAATTTTGAAGATTGTGTTCCCTTCTACTAAAGCATAAGGAAATTACATTTTAGAGCACAAAACACACAGAAATAAAAACAATATTGAGGCAAAATTATTTCTAGTTTTACCAATATGCCTCTTAAAATACCAGAGCTAGGCAAATCCATTTCTCTCCCTTTCACATAAATTGTGAATTTTCTTTACCTACATTCTAAAAGACACATTAATAGACCAGTGCTCATATTCTGAAACTGCTTTGTCTCCCCTAACTGTAGGCCTGTAAGTGGAGAATCTAACAATTCAAAGCATACTGTACTTCCAGACCCTGGCTTTTCTAAGTTGTTTTCCAGAGTACATTTTCTCTGCAAGGATAACTTCTATTCTCTCCATTGACTGGTCCTCTGAATGAATCCAGCTTACAAAAATGCTCCATCAATGGAAGTTTTCAAGGCCAGGTTGGATGGAGCTCTGGGTAAGCTGGTCTAGTCAAAAATACCCCTGCCCATGGCAGGGAGGTTGGAACTAGATGATCTTTGAGGTCTTTTCCAACCCAAACCATTCAATGATTCCACAATTCTAAAATCAGTGGAAAGGCAGGGGAGGGCTTGCATTTTCAAACATTTTTAGCTGCAAACAATATCCTGACAACTGATTCTGGTCAGAATGGGGAACAGATGATGACAGACTGCTGAGGCACTCTTCAGACGCCCTGGGGCTTCTCCCTAAGGAATCTGACACTCCCATGTTGGAAAAAGAATTAAAAAACAGATGAGACAAGAGGATACAAGGAGATGAGAGGATACAAGCTGAGAAAAAGGTGGGAAAAAGAATATTGATGATTTTCCTGCCTTGCCTTGATCTCAGTTATATAACTATCACCACCCAGCGTGAGTTGAGTGCTTTAGTGGAATTTGGGCATCTTTGCTTGTGTACAGGTGCTGTGGTTGGATATTGCATAGACATAACTTTAGTGATGGCTGTAGACTTTTGTAAAACAGTGAGTTTAGAGGCACAGGCCTAATAGCATTGAGAAAAGGGAGCTCTTTGGCTAATCAGTAGATATCCTCTTGTGGACACCTTGCTATCACTAGGTTAATTAGAAAACAGCTGGCACTGACTGGGGGGAAGAGGGAGGTACGGGCTGGTAGAGTTTGCCCAATCCCTATAATGCTTTATTATCTTTCTGTAACCTTTTAGCCTTAATTGCCATTTTAGGAACTTAATAAGATGCATGTTCCCAGAGCTGTACCCCTCAAGTGGTGGGAAATGGGTTTGTTTGGGTAAATGTGTTTAATCCTCTGGGGTTTCCTCTGAACTATTCAATTTAATTGGATTACACCAGGGGTCTGACTGGGTGTGATGAGGGCCCTCTTCACGGCCCTTGATTGCTTCATATTGTGTTCATCCTCTTTTACTTCAACCTGGTGAGTTGTAAAGTGTGGCAAACTGTATATCTTTAGGCTTAGTAAAAAGTAAAGTTTGCAACTAGGGCAGGATATGCTGATTTCTAGAGGAAGACTGTTAAAGAGAAATATGGATACATACAGTGTCTACATTAACTGAAGTATCTGACAGGAGTATAGTTTTTTGAGCTTGTGAACTGAGTTATCACATTCCCTGGTGCCTAGAACAAGCATTTCATAGCAAGGATATGTGGAAAAGACGAGCACAGTAAGAGTGAGATCAAGAGCACCTGGGTTTAGAGCTAGTAAGAGAGGACAGAACAAGAGAAAAAGAGGGAAGATGCTGAGGAAAGATCTTAATAGATACCAAGCCACACAGAAACTTTCAACTCCCTGTCAGTGTGATGATTGAAGAGATGCTCTGCTGGGAGAGAAACCTGAAGAGGTAAAGAATTAAAACCTTCTAGAAATAAGCACAACTGTATACAAGAAGAAACATTATACAGACCGCAAATTCATGCCAAAAATGCCTGCAGGTTACGTGGCTGTTAGTGTAACTCAGTTGCAAGAGGTGGTATAAGAGGTATAAATGTTTTAGAACATGGTGCAGAAACAGCTGCACTGAAGCACTGAGAACACAAATGGGGTGAGCTGATGTGGTGTGGAAAGACGATATATGCATATTTTGTGAGCAGGATTTCAAGGAGGAAGTCACAGATGTATATACTGCTTTCTTCCCTCTTCACCTCCCAGAGTTACCCCACTCTGCTGAGAGACATCACTGCATGAGTAGCCATAGGCACATACATGCAAGCCCAGTCCTAGTACAGAAGTTAATAAAGGGGAAATAAAGACAACAAGGTTGTCACTGAAAAGCACAAATATTCATATTTTACTACGGGACTGGATTGGGTCTTGCAATTAAAAGACTACAAGACTTCAAATAATTCTTCGTATTTTCTGAACTCCAGTACAATATTGTTGCCAAGCAAAGTTGGCAATGAAGTTTCAGGAGAACTGTTTTGAAGCTACTGCATCATTAACTGTGAGGTTAAAACTGGTGTCCATGGGAAGAAGGCAATCCAACCATTTAGCTCAGAATCTATAGGTCTTGGTGCCTAAAATGTAATCTGAAGAAAAATGCAGTAGGATAATTTTTCTAAGAAACAGGATCGTTTTCTGGATATACAGTCATAACCATGAAGGAGATGTGAAATTAGAAAATATTCAGTCTATTTAAAGCCTTTCTGGTCTTCATGGATGTAATAGGTGAAAGAATTGACAACTTTGTGGTTGAAGTGCATTAACATGAAATAACAGTAGGAAGGAGCTGAATAACAAGAACAGTATGCTTGTGGAACCCATCTGCTGTAAGCAAGGGAAAGTTGCTTAAATGAGGACGCAGAAACAAATATAAAGACAAAACACTATGGGTTTGAGGGGGGGGTTTTGCTGCAGCTGTGCATAACTAGATGATCTTTGAGGTCCCTTCCAGCCAAAATCATTCTATGCTTCTATGATAAATTTTCGTAGAAGCATCAAGTGTTTGGCTTTACCTACTGGTATGGCGGCATAAATGACTGAAATTTAAATAGTCATTACTTTAAAGCCATACAATGCTCCAGAATATTCTTGAAAATTTTTAATTTTGCCCATTCACGGCAATAACAAGGACATTGTCACCACAGCAAAGGCTTTCAGGTGCATACAAATATAAAAGGTATGTGATAAAATTAGTTAAAGATTGATCAGATGAATGCTCTGAAAATTTACAAAGCATTGACATTAAAAACTGAGATAAATTAGGAAGTCAAAGGAGAGAAGAGGAGAAAAAATTCATGCAAGTTTCATTTGGAACAAAGCAGATTTTGAATAACCATGTTAGATAAATTTTAAAAATCTCCAATAACTAGAACTATTTTAAGGGAGATACAGTTGTAATATTTTTCTTAATAAAAGTGAAAACATACTTTAAATTTGAAAGTCACAGTAGAAGTAAAAAAGGAAGAGGAAAAAAAGAAGAAAAACTGGAAAAAATTATAGTTGTCATTTGAAAAAAAAAATACAGAATATATGGGAGTTGTAAACGGCATTATCTACAGCAAATTGTTAAAGTTATGAATTGGTACATTCAGGATCATTACATAAGAAATAAATCAAGAGATGTTTAATTATGTGGTTAAAGCACAGAACTATATTATATATACAGTAGGGAAAAAAGAAGAATTTGGAAGAAAAAAAATCAATCTTTAGCTGGATCTGTGTGTGGTAAATATAAAAGGATTGCAGAAGTGCAAGGGCTCTTTGCAATTGTGTTCATAACCTAATTAGGGTGGTAATTAGGACACAGGTAAAACCACAAAAGGAAAAAATAGAAGGATGTTAAATTTCAAAGAGTGAGTTTCAGAAAAAATGCAAAAGCACAGGATGAAATCAAGTAGGATAAATCAATAGAGATAAAGGACACAGAGGGAAATGGAAAACATTCAAAGATAAATTAATGTATGCCCAAGGGTTCTGCATGTAATCTAGCTAAAAATACACCAGAAATAAAGAAGGCTGATGTTGATGAACAAAGAAGCCCAAACCTGAAAATATACACTCTAGCAATAGCCAAGGGACTGTGTGAAATTAATATAGCTGAAAAACAAAAGGTCAGAAATTAAGCTCATATCACATCCAACAAATTTTAAGAGTACATTTTCCATTAAAAATATATACAAATCTCAA
>VYXD01008410.1:1122603-1291552 GCA_013397195.1 Hylia prasina
ACACAAACCAACAAAACAAAAAATAATGCTCTTGAATTTGGAAGTAATTAGAAGATAAAGAACAAAATAATTACTGGGAGAGATATATTAAGTTCAAGATGCTGAAAGAAGGAACAAAAACTGTCAAAGATGTTTTGGGTTCAGAGCAGAAATTGTCATGCTAGAGGACTGCAACTCTGATGTTTGCTTTTTACAATAGTTCATTAACATACTGCAAGAGACTGCATGAATCCTAAAATTAATTCTAAATTTCTCTTGTAAAATCAGCCATTTAAGCAGCCAAGTTCTGGGTAGATTTATAGGTAGCAGGTACATTATTAGGAGACTGACCTCTGGCTATTATTGATTTCTATCCTGGTTTTGGGCCCAACATCCTCATAAAAATAACAGTAGAAAATTACAGTTGAATAACACAAGTCCTCAGTTTCACTGTACATATGTTTTCTAGGTAACTTTGACTAACATCAGAAGTTGTGAAAGCTCGAAGAGTTCCAAAGTTTCAACCTAGAAAATGGAGTAAAACTCAGAAAATTTAAAATCAATTTCAAGAAGTGCCAGATTTGCCAGAACTGGAATTCAAAACAGTGAATCAGTAATGTCTCTCTGTTTGGTAACAACCATGGCCAAAACCAAACCTGCCTGATTTGTGTTTTTCATGGAGGCCTCCTATTGTTCAAACTTCCCTGACAGCTCCATTTCTTCTTCCCCCAAGTGTAAAGGGAACATCTGTACTGAGAAGACCAAACAGGTTCACAGCTTACACACTTAACTGAGATGCCTAAAGGAGTGGGAGGTTAAATCAGATCTAAATATAGTTTTATTACCATAATTACAAAAAACAATTGCTCTCTATCCTGAATAATGAAATGAGAAAATCGAATGACTGCCTGAATTAAGTTGATAAATGCACTACAATATAGTAGGTAGAATGGATCCATTGAGATAGCTGTTTGAAAATGAGTAATTGATAATCATTTTACACCAGTAGGTCTCACTTGCTACAGCCCATAAACTGTCTTTCTGTAATTTTCCCAAGTATATGACCTTTTTTTTTTTTTTACCAAGTAAGAAAATATCTTGGCTTTACAGAAATTCTGTTCATCCCCGATAAAAAGTAATTAAAAAGCTAAAGTACAGGGCAAGAAAAATTTGTGTTCCAGGAAGCAAGAAGTCAGAAATCTCCCTAGCTGGAGGAAGAAGGAGAGGGAATCAAGTTTATATTTTCATTTTGAATGCGATTCTCTTGGTCTTTTCTTTACCATTTCATGTTGAGGTGTCCAAAAAAATCAAATTTATGCTCAGATCTGAAAAATACACCAAATTAAGTGTATAAAATTAATAAAAACTAGAAAAAAAGCAAGGTGGAAATGGAGGATATTTAGAAAAACCTTCCCAAGTAGCAAAATAATCCAAAAGAACTATTCATATCACCTAGTATTAAAAGCTAAACTTAACTAAAATGTCTCTGATGTAAGTGTCTACATGTATATATGTCTGAATTTTGAGCTAAATCAAGGTTTTATCTTGGGACTGAAGTAACCCTGTATCCCTTAAAAAAAAAAAAAAGGCAGCTTTAATCACTTACATTAGGTGAGATGAACTCTGCCTTAGCAGTGCCTGTCTTTCTCTATGAGCTAAGGAGGGGAAGGATGACAAAATAAAACTATATTTTGTCAGAGGTACCTCAACTGGACATTTTTTGTGAGACAACATACCCAGGTCAAATTCTTCATGACAAGTAAGGTTCCAGACCCACTGACTAAGCAACCATGGTTCATTCTGTAGTTGATAATGGTTCGTAGTAGCCACATGACACTTTTCTCTTCACCGTAAGATTTGTATCATCCACTCTAAGCTTAATATTTTCCACAAAGTTTGACAATTAAAAATCTGAAACACACAGTTGAAGAGTTCATACTTGGCTCTCTCCAAAGTACCACTGATGTGTCAGGGATTTGAATCCTGACCTCACTGTACACTTCTTTCAAATCATGTAAGCACATTTTGAAAGCAAGCACAAATGTTTCCTTCAAAGTGTATGCCACTATTAAACAAAATAATAATAAATTATTTGACTTTTAATGGAGTCAACACACCTCTGATGAAATAAACAATCAGCATTTTCCCTTTCTTTGAGCTGTGCTGCCCAGAAAAGAAATACTTAGCATTATTCACAGTCACAAGAAGTCGCAATCAGAAACTAAGTGGGATGCATATAGTGCAGTGAAAAAGAAAATTGCACTATGGAGTGCATCAGTAGACATATTTTCACTAGGAAAAAAAAATAAAAGAAAGAAAGAAATGCAGCTTGTCCAAAGGGTCCAAAATGGAATATGTGGAGAATGGTTGAATGTGTTCCAGCTCTAAGAAGAGTTACAAAAATAAAGCCTGGAAGGGAGTAAAAAAATTCTTTTGTTGTCTGTCTTGGTACTTGGATGATCTTGGCCAAGAGCTGAGCACCCACACCATCATTCATGGAAAGAGATTTGGAAGGAAAACTGAAAAACTGTGGGTGAAGATAAAAGCTGTTTAATAGGTGAAGCAATGCAAAATAAGTTATTCATTCTCTACTTCCCACCAGTAGGAAGATGACAGAGGAGGTACAGCAATGGCTTCAAGCATCAGCACATTGTTATCTGAAAGTCTCTCATACCTTTTCTATGTAGCCTCCTATGGGCAGCTCCAGCTCTTTTGCTCCTTCTCTCTCCCTCTGCAGTTTCAGCTTGCTGCTTTATGTCCCTAGCACAGCCACCTAACCCTATTTGTCCCTTGTACATTTGCCCTTTCTCTCCCTCTCACAACCTCATCCCTTCCTCCTCACAGCACAACCAACAGACTCCAACTGAACCCTCTACCAGCCAACTCACTCTTTATCACACCCATGGCTGTGAGGGCAAGGCTGTTCCCACTCTTTGGTAATTCTGTTCCCACACAGCTGCAATGTATCAGGGGCAAGATTGCCTTCAGCACTATCTCTCTCTCTCTTCCCACAGGAAGAGGGTTAGTCATTTCCAGGAAAGCCCACTCTCAGCGTAGGTAGTGGTTACTTGTGAAGACAAAAGCCATAACTGTGAATGTCTCTTTCTTCTCATTTCCTTGAGCTTTTATTGCTCAGTGTTACATTACAGGGCCTGGAATATCCTTCTGGTCAGTTGGGGTCAGATGTCCCAGCTGTGTCTCATCCCAGCCCCTTGCTCACCCCAGCCCCCTCACTGGGGAGGCAGTGTGAGAAACTGAGAAAGCCCAAATGCCATGTAGGCACTGTTAAGCAATAGCCAAAACACTGGTTTGTTATCAGCACTGTTTTAGTCTCAAATCAAAATAAATCACCATATGGGCCACTTTGAGGAACATTAACTCTATCCCAGCCAGACCCAACCAGTATATTATCTGAGAAGCAAGAATAAGGAAAGAAAATAGAAATTTCAGTTGGAGGATAATGGCACAATATGTCTTTCTGGGACTTAAAGAAAGACTTTGCAAAATTAGAGCAGTGAGATTCAGGAATTCTTCTTCATTCAAATAGGGAAGACAAAATTAATTGAAGATACAGCCTCATAATTTTATGAAAAACTTTATATCATAAGAGTCTTTCAACACCAATTGTCAGTGACCCACATCTCTTCTGGTCCATTGTTGCTTGTTGTTTGGGGATTAAGAAAATATAAGAAAATATATTTACAATAATAAACTGCTTTTATTCCCTTTTCTTTTCAAGAATGATAAACAAACAGTAAATCTGAAGCACAGTCTGCAGGTAATTTAGAATTAGCTAAGTTATTTGACAGACACTGATAGCTGTTTTCTCAGACACTACTTGCTGTTTAAGCTGAGGTAGCACGGATAGGAACGGCCTGGGAAAAGCCACCCATCACAAAACGTCAAATATTCTGTCAGCATGTGCTGGGCTCCCTGCTGCTGAAGACTGCCACTAATTTAAAATATTTTAAGTGTATGTGCAATGACTGCAGGTGAGATATAACCTAAAGGCAAAAGAGCAAAGGAACTAACTTCCCAGCCAGAGTGTGACCAAAGCCCTCTTCCAGACAGCTGAGGATAAGCAGCATGCAGGAAGAAGCTCCTTGAGATAGCACACCCTGGCACATTTACTCATTGATCCCCAAAGTGGGGATGGAAACTGGCTTCTTTAATCTTCTGAAATGTGCAATTTGTCTCCAGTCATTCTAGACAACTCCGTTCTGTGCACTCAATCTATTTACAGTAGTTTGAATAGGCTAAAGCAATTTAGAGTCTCTGTGGAAGATGGAAATTCCTATTCCTCACTGCAGAGAGAAACACTTCTAAACTACTCCTTAAGCTCTCTGACAGCCTTCTCACTCCTCCCCATTTTTTCAATGGAAGGTAGTTAAGCACGTCATTTATAAGTTGTTCTAATGGGGTATCACACTGTTTTGAAGAGAAGATTTGGAGGAAATCATTAGGGCTGCCTTGTGAGTGAAACCTGACAGCCAATCTGAACTCCACACATGGGAGAGGGTTGGGGTTTTTTTCATATTTGTCATGCTCTTATATTTTTGGAAAGCAAAACTTAATAAAACTTTACAAAGTACAAAAGGTTATATAGCTCTTCATCCTCTTGTTTTTGAGACCTGAATTAAAGTGAGGTGGGAATTTCCTATGAAGCCTGTCTTCTGTCAAAGGACTTCATTAACATGCCTCAGATAAAGTTTACCATTGCTTTCTTAGAAAAGGGCATTGTAATACGAGGAGAAAATATATTATTACCATATTCACAAACAGAAAATAAGATTGTCACTCTGATTGAAAAAGAATACAACAGTCATTTTCCTGGGATTCTCTTCTGGATGATAAGCACTCACAAAAAATATTTGGGGAAAAACAAAAAGCTCTCTGAATTACTTTGAATTTCTTTCCCCTAGCAGCTTTCCCTGTATAAATACTTTTCTCTAAGGTGCTATATGTCTTCACAGCTTTGGAAAACCAAAAGAATGAGAGATTCTAGAATTTCTGCCCTGGTACTCTTCCAGAGATGTTGGTACTCCCTTTGCAGTGCACAAAGACTGGCCAAAGCTTCAGACAAAAGAATCCTTCTCTTTATTAGGAGTACCTTTAGCAGATATTCACTTTGATGTTACTAGTTCACAGTCAGCATGAGGATTATGTGCTGAGAAGGGATAAATCATTTTTGCTGATAGCTGGAAGAACAAGGATGAAAAATCAGTCACAAAGGCATTTCTTACTTTTGGGTTTTCCCTGCATTTCCTTTACTCTAGAACAGATAATTCCAGAAACCAGAATTCATCAGGAGTGGATAATGCTCCAAAATGTCTTCTCTTTGCACCAAGATGCATGTTTCAAGGGGTATAAGTTTTGCTCCAAAGTTAGGATATACCCACAGGAAGAAAAAAGGAAAAAGCCTTCTATATATATCATGAACATATGCATTAGAAATTAAAAAAAAAAATTTTGAAAAATAAGGAGTCAGAGAGGTATTTTCTAAGGTCACATATGTCATACAAAGAGGAAGAATGTCATGCAGCACATTCTTGAAAGATCTGATCTTTCAAGATATACGTAGAGAGATCAATGTTGCAGAAATACCTAAAATTCGACATTATAAGATTCGCAAAGCTTCTTGTTCCCATGGATATGCATGTGATAGATGCTCCAGCCTCTATTACAGTAAAATGACATTTAAATAAATGTTAGGCTTTGTTTCATGTAAACTTTCCCCTTCACATGTGTCAATTAGTTTTTTCAACACTTATGTAGGACCCATCATGCACTGATTGAATTTTGCAAACCTAGTTTTGAATAAACTGGTGGTTTTTAATGCTCTCTCAACATTTCAGTGTACCAAAGGCTCTATCAGAAAACTGACAACATTAGAAAAGTGAGGCATGAGAAGAAGCTTCTCAGCACAAAAGTTCAAGAGTTAACATACAGCTGTTGATGTAGAGTTTGATAAGAGTATCATGCAGTAAGATGTAACCTTTAAGATTCTTTTCAAGTACATGCAGTTAATAATTTAGTTTGTCTTTTGTTCTTGTACTTCTAAATGGGCAGTAATGCCCATTGGCAGTCAGCAAGCAGCAAGTTGTATTCTACTTTCCCTGGGTCTGCTCTGGCACAACCCATTTATCCCCAGAAACACTATAAAGGCCTCCTGTCATATGTTCCTCCTCAAAAACATTTTAAACTTATTTTCAAAAACTTACAGTATAATTTAGAGATGTTTTAATGGCTCTTGAGCAGCCTTCAGATACGTATCTGGAGTAGAGGAATGCAGGCTGCCCTCTATGGAGCCAGGGATAAGGAGGCTCCCTTTGTAGACTCCAGACCAGTAATGACTAGCTCCCCTGAAGCCAGATATTTTATGCAATTGTCCTCAAGTTACCCCTGTGCTAGACAGCTATTCCCAGGCAAGAAATATCACTGCCTGTTGCACTAAGTCTGGATCCCTTTGGTCTGTGGTAACAAGCAGTCTCCCATTAAATTCCCTGGCACTGTTCCGCTGACAGGCTCCACAGATTTTTCCCAATTTGCAGGAAAGCACAAGGAAACCTTTGAGGTTGCCCTTACTTTGCTGGCTGGTCACACTCACTGATGTTTCAATGTCCTAGAAACTGGAAAATTGGAGTTTTTACTCAGAAAAAGCATTTCTTCCCCAAACATTAGTTGATAAGTATCCCCAAAACCCAGCCTTGTTTCAGAAAGTTTATCATCAGCTGACCACAAGTAAAGAGAATGAGGATACCTGAGATATACAAAAGAATTGAACAAGGGTGAGATAAAAGAGAGTCACTATCATGTCTGGTGTAGCCAAGAAGGCAGGTAGACCAGAGCTGACCTTAGCAGAGCCCTTCAGGTGTCTGTGTCCCAGACTCCCACTCCAGCAGCGTGTACCAGTTCAGGCACAGCACTGGATCCATGCTGGCTCTGTACAGCAGTTCCACTCTCCATCTTAGCAATAATCCCTTGGACCAGGAGCACTGCCTGAAAGCAGCACAGAGGCTGGAGAAACAAAGCTCTATGGGCCATAATGCAGTGCCCATCAAACTCTACCTCCTCTCCAAGTCAGCTGTGCCAGGCTTGGACCAGCTCCATGCAGAGTGGTTTGGTTGACTCTGCATGGTGTAGAGAGGCCAAGTGATTTTACTTTAGGCTCTGTAAACTGGTTCTGGGCCACCTTGACCCTGCAAACTGTAAAGCCACCATCCCACAGCACTCTGTAGTAGCATACAATTCTTGCCAGACCAGACTTGTCTCTGCAAGGAGCCAGCTCGGTGTCCCTGCATCTGCAGTTCAACTAACCCACAATTTGTAAACCACTCACAAATAGTTGAGAGTTGATGGAGTAGAATTCATTTCATCCATGTAAATTCTCATTAATCTGCAATTTCTAAGCAGGAAACTGGGGGGAGGGAGGATAAAGGACATTTTACTGAAGTGAATCCAAGTGAGACATTAAGAAAGTCATTACATTAAATTGCAGGAATAATACATGAAGCAAGATGGTTTTGGAAATTAAACAAGCCTCTACTCTCATAGGCTGCGGTATGAATTATATCTGGTCATTTTCTGTGTGGCTTCTTGGGTTGGGATAAGTGGAAGAAACTTGCTACAAGGACTGGAACAAAATGGATTCTTTATCACAACTGTCAAACCAAAAACAATCTGGCCAAATGCTGCCACTCATTTAACAACCAAAGTTCTGAAAATAATTGTTGGATTTATTATTGAACAGCCTTCTCTGCTCAGCAGAGCTGCTTTACCCAATCACTCACTTATGTAATTTCTGCACGTGTATGAAAATAATCATTCACTCCTCAGTGGTCCTATTTATTCTCAGTAGTGTATTTAAGTGCTTTGCAATGTCTTTCATCTCAGAACAGTGAACATACATACTTTTCATAGTCCCTACTGGAAATCTCTCCTTGGTGTGGCATAACTAGCTAACTGGTTTTTAAGAGGTGGTGGTGGTTGGGCAACTGTTCTCAAAAACAGTCAATAAATGACCATGTAATTCTTGTTTTTATGGGAATATGGCACCAAAATCTAAAAAAATTATCTCATATTTTTCAAGAAATAGACCTCAAAGGGAGCAGAAGAGAACTTCTGTACATGTAGAATAGGATTGACTGGAAAGGCAAAGCTGCTAATTACAAATAAGAAAAAATTATTAGATTCACTGATTCTTAATGAGAAATGGCTAAGTTGCTAAGAATATATCTGACATTTCATAGGACCTTGGTCTGTTTATTCAGCATAAAAGGCAACAAATGTGTTATTTAACTTAAAAGCATCCAAATGGCACCACCTTTGTGCCCTAAATAAATTTTGGAGAAACTAAAGAGAACAAATATATTCCTCTTCTCATTTTTTCATGCTAGTTAAAAATGCCAGTGCTTAAAAGAAGTGATAAAGTTGCAACAAACATTCAACTGTACTAAATTCCTGGACAGTATCCATTCTAACAACAAGCCAGTCTCATCAAGGGGGAGAAGAATTGGATGTATTCTTATGTCAAGGTGTGGTCCTGTGAAGATGCTAATAAAAAGGAAAAAAAAAGTAGAGTTTTGCCAGTACATATAGTGTAAGTTTGAAGAGCCGCCTTCAAAGTTTATTTTTGACGTGTCTGCAGGATAGATTATTCATGTTAAAGTAAATCAAATCCCTAAGAGATCCCCTAAAAATAAATTACTGATTTATGTTCCAATATTTCTATTCCCAGTGAAGTCAATGATCAGACTTGTTGGTTGGCAAAAGATAATCTAAACGTATTTGTGATAAAAAAAGATAGGTATATTAGAAATGCTTTTAGAAATAGCTACAGAACTACAGACACCTCTCTTGATATCTTTGAAGGGATGAAACCTCCTGCTGTGGATTATTTGTGGGGCACTCATTTTCCTCTCTTTCCCAGAGGAAGTCTGCTGACATAGGGCTTGAGTTCTAATAAGTTCCTGCAATTCCCATAACTGGTATAACAGATGCAAAATCCCAACCAAATCAAGTGTTTGGCTACAGGAGGAGCAGGAAGAAGCATCTGGTTTTTGGCAAATGAAGCACTGCTCAGCATTTCAGTGCAAGGGGTGAAAAGCCACAGTGAAACCCTCGCCTAAGGTTCACTTTTATATTCAGCATTAATGTACAAAAGATGTAATTATTTTAGAGCAATAGTAACCAAAGCCACATACCTTAAGAAATATCACTCAATGCAACTGTGAAAATCCTCTTTCTCATGCATGCTGACACTAAAAGCAAAACCTTTGGATTCTTTGTGCAAAACACCAGCATGATGCAGCTTCGTGTTTAGACAATGCTGCTACTGGCTAGGAATATTTCTGTGAAAACAAACGAAGTTAGATGAAGGGGTAATAAGAAAAAGCAATTTTGACTCATCAGACAATTATTTTTCAGGAAGAGCATGACAACCAGGAAAGTATCGGTTTTAACCTAGCAGTTCCTCTAGCAAAGATGTCATGACTTTCATATGAGCTCTGGGAAATGTATCATTTATATATAGCTCTTAGCACTTTTTCACTCACTGGCAATACTGTTACTGATATCCTGGTGATCTGGAAGAACAGAACACCATGCAACCTTGATTTACTATAATTTCAGCTCTGATGAATTGCTTCACTACCATATGACACCTTACAACACAATCCTTGCCAGTGTGGAGTTTCACTTGATCAGAAAAAGAGCTTGAAAAGAGAGGAGACATATGAAGGCAGGTGTCTTTTAAAGAGTTCTTTGGTTTGCATTACAAGAAAGGATTTGAAAAAAAAAATCTGTGGTCACAGCCTTAATATTTGATTTGTAAGAACTTTACTGACTTCTTGAATAGTTTTGCTAAACCTTTATTCAGTTCAGTTGCTGCAATTTTTTTCCAAATTCCTTTGGGATTTTCAGTTCCTACTGTTTTAAACAGAAACCTGTATGAGTCTCAGTTCAGACTGGATATTCATTTTGTCATTTACTGTCCACTTCCTGGTGATCCTGTGCAACCCAGTAGTCAAACTGCTTCCTATGAGTTGAAAGGAGAGGGGAATGATGTACATGGACATCTACCACTATTGGGTGTCTTTATTTAACTCTTCTGAAAGGGGTAGTTACAAGGTTCAGTTGTTTTAATGAGGGCCAAACTCTTTTGGTTTGATTTGTTTGCTGGTGATATTACCCACTCTAGAGCACCCAAGCCTAACTGCCCTAATTTTCCCTTCCAAATATATAGTGGAAAGCAATGAACCATTCTACCACAGAGGATGAAGATATGACTCTATCTGTACCCACTAGCTTGGCTATAGCTTTGATGATACTGCAAAAACCTTTGCTGCTACTGAATTTTATATATATATATATATATATATGCATATATGTTGCTTTTGCAGAATTTTCCCAACCCTATTCTGACTAATTGGCACACTTTGGAATCACCCATAACATATATCATAGGAAGTGTGTGTTTCTGTGTCTCATTCCTTTACTTTTCCAGCAATAAAAACAGGAAGTGAGGTGGCAGTTCAAGGGTATGCAGTATTATAATGCAGAAGAATGGAAATAAGAAATGAAATTTCATTAGTTAATTAATTCAGTCAGTGGCTTTATGTTTTCAGTGTCTGTAATTTATTTGAAACTGTTCCAGATATGCAGTTATACCACAATTCCTCATTCTTTCCTGTTCTTTCACTTGCAATCCATTCTTCTTCTGTGAAATAAAGATCAAATGTAGCTACAGCAGTAAGTTTAAAACTGAGCTGGGGATATCAGACTTTATCTGCCTGAACTCTTAGTTATCACTAGCTACTTGTCAATTAGGCATAATTGAGCACCCATAACACCCATTATTTTAGCAAAATGATCAAAAAAGACTGTAGCATCTCTTGTCCTCAGGTTTCTTTAAGGAATTTTTTCCTTTAATGAGTAGAAGTAAACAAGCTAATTATATTATCAGATCAAACTAAGTAGCTTACTAAACTATGCCAAAGAAATATTAACAGATTGTTGGGGGTTTGTATAGGTGGTGTACATACATGCTTCCTCACCTTCTCTCTCATGTTGAATGCTGCCTTATCAAATGCAGGACTGCAGAGTGTTGCTGCTAACAGAAGTCTTACTGCTGTTTCACCACATTTTTAATGTTTGCAGATGCAGTAGACTTTTTACTTGAACAGATGTCTCAGACAGGCTATTCAGAACTCAGTTGGACTTGTCTCTTAAGCAACCTGAGTGGGTGTGTTTCCGTTTTATGGTTTTGTACAATATGATCTGTGGGCTGTACCTTTTAGTGCAATTAAGGGTGAGATGCTGTCAAGGTAGACTTGAAAAGCTCTCTATCTTACCTGTTCCTTTGTGCAGTTCTTTAAGATATGCAACTTATGGCCTTTTCTAACCCCTTAAACTTTGTTTTAAGAAGAGGAATTAATCAAATTGGATGTGGATTAACATATCTAAAGTGAGCATGTTACACTTATTTTTAATATTTATATTATAATATAGATAATTTTGGTAGAGATGGCTAAAATAAGTCAAAATAATTGTGCTTTCAAAATGCTTCTCTCAAATGACAGCTAGATGCTGTCTAGATTTAGAGTTTAGCTCAGCTCTAAACATCTACAATACAGGTTCCTGAAGTTAAGTGAGACAGATTCCATCTAAGATTTTGAGTATGGGTTAGAATGATACAGCTTGATAGAATATGTATTCTATGGACATTTCTAAGCCCTGTTGCTTAGTTTTTTTAATTGTCAAGGTGATTCAGTTCAATAAGTCTCTGAGTAATTTTGCTAGAAAATTCTTTTTTCCATTCCCTACCCTGCCGCATATGGACTCTTGCATGTTTTGGAGAAAGGATTTGATTTAGAGGTACTGAAAACTGCATGCACTGCTAAAGAAAGAGTTATGTGTTTTGGGTGGTGAGGGGGGTGGTTATTTAAAGGAAAAAGTATTCTGCATTCTCCATGCCAGGTTTCTGATGAAGTTTTCAACAGGAATTCAGGAAAATATTCCCTTTTGACCATTTTATTGGTTACATCTGCTATGTGTTAGAGAAGCAAGATGTCCCGGCATGAGATGCCTCATCATCATCACATAGTCACATCATCCACAGGATTTCTTATAAGAATCTTAATGTGATAGAGAAGGACTTACAAACTGGCTGTCTGCCAAAATGATACTGTCTCTGGTTTATTTTTAATCCCACTCTCAGATACATCCACTGCCTTTTCCACTATCAGCCTTAGACAGTAGTTGTAATTTCTATAAATGTGAATACAAACTCCTGAATGCAGGAAAGCAGGTCTTGCTGTCTTTTGGGGAGGTGGAAAGATAGTTTTACCAATACTTTTCTTTTCATGGATGTTTCTTTTCATTAGTTCATCTGGAGAGAGTTGTTCTTTCATTTTAGTTTTGTTCCCCTTTTAGATTTCGTTACAGCCTTCTTCTATTTCTTTGCTTTTTACATGCAGCCAGGACTGAAGCTGTGCAAATTCTTCACCGTAGAATGGAACAAATAAATTTCCTTGTTTCAAATTTCCTTGTATTACTGAAAATGGAACCCAGATAAATCAAAAGAAATTAATCTCCTTTCTCAGTAAGGATTTAGTCTGAAAATCAGTGCAACAGTACATAGATAGAAGAAGAAAACAAACTTGCTCCTTTCACTTAGCTCAATATTAAAAAGAAAAATTTGTGTGATGCCTCTGTTCAGGGATGCAGAATGAAACAAAACTGTCTACCTTACTGGAAACTGAATCCACTGTCTGTTAGAATGCTCTAATAGTCATCCCCCTGTGTCTCAGCTGCTCACTAATTTTATGTTTTTTGCCAAGAAACATGTAAACAGAGGAAAAGAAACTTTTCATTTAGAATTTTCAAAGCTAGATAAATTTGCATTTACTTCACTTCTTAACTTTTTGTCTCACTTCAGTTTTCTCTGTTGTGACAGTAACAGCAGTAACATTAATACCTAATTAGATGGGTAGGAATGTGCTCAAAGTCAATAGCTTGTAATAGCTCCTTTGGAGCCATAGTAAAGTATCTCCTATAGCAAATACATGGTTATGGACTTGTTAAAACAGACATTAGTTATCCAGTAGTCCATTATGGCTCCTTGTAGTCTACCATTTGAGTGGCTCTATATTTAGAGTCGTATTGATCAGTAATTAAGAGATAACATGGTGGCAAAGTAGAAATATATGATAAATAATCTTAAATAATATATCAAAATGGTAGAATCATCAAGAACTGGCAAACATTTTTTTGTACTATGTTAGTTTTCGTACAGAAACCAATAAACTCAATAAAATTATAGCTGATATTGTGAGAGTCCCTTGTGTAGGCTAAGAATCTTACTTCATCCAGAATTAATTTTTAAAACAGATCTATCAAAACTGGGAAGGAGTCAGGAAGGCCACCACCATGTATGCAGTCTTCTGTCTCATTGTAAAAATTAACAGTAGTGAATACAAGCACTGGTAAAGGGAATTCAGCAACTTTTAATTCATCTGGAGCTTTCCCATCTCTCATTAGTCTGTAATAGGTGAGTTTATCCAATTTTCTATTTTACAGCTATATTCGCTGAGATGCAATTATAATAATCAACTAGTTACAAATGGTTAAGTCTCTATTAGAATATTCCTTGAATAGATGTTCAGACATGATAATCTTTTAGACCACTCAAAGTGCCATAGTAGTACTAATCCCTTAAGGTTTTCCCATGATACTCAGGATATTGGGACACAATTACATATAAACCCAGAAAGAACAGCTATTCCTTACTTGTTTTACATTTGCCTCCACAAGGGAACTACAATATTATTACTTGTGTTGCGTGTAATGGAATTGTTTAATTCACAGTAGCTCTTGCAAATGTGAAGATCTAGTTACTGTGCTTGTACTAACTGAGCAAAAGAGAGATGTTTGCTGTGAACCTATTCTTCTAATTGTTCCAATCCCTGCATTAACATTAATTAGCAAATTTGTCTTTCAGTCTCTCTCACATGAGGCATGTTCAGTCAGGGTTGGGTCAGTAGGGAATTTAATTAATTTATCAGCAAATTGGATTTTTTCACCAGGTGTCCTTGCTTTGGCATTCTTTTTGTTGGTTTTTTGTTGGTGGGGATCTTTTTAACCAGAAATTTTGATGGTTTATAAAATTATAGGGGTTTTTTTATGTGCAATTCTCTGATACACAGGTTGTTAATGGAATGATATTGAATAGAAATGCTGCATTTGTAAAGAGTATCAAAAGAGAGGTACTGTCTGCCTCACTGGTAATTTGTAAGCAGGTAGTTCTGCTATAGTAAAATTTTTCCCAGGTAGACTTTCAGTCTACTGGGAATATTACTTTACAGTAAACCTGCCAATAGCTGGATGTATAAATGCCTGATATTTATGGCTTAAGCAGAAAGGGTATCAGTGTGTGAGAATTCAATTCAACAAGGCTAATCTCAAATGCAATTAATGTTCACATTCTTTATGTGCCCCTATGGTAGACCGTTTGCCCAAGGAATTTATTGGAAGCGATACATTTAATTAAACTTCTTGAAACACTTGGGCAATGATATCATTTATGCGATAAGGCATCACTTTTGGAAAATGGAAAGAGGAACACCACAGTTGTTATATACAATCTATACTGCTTTACATTTAACACAAGTTAGGTGTGTTCATGGGGTCTGCATGAAAAGTACTGCTCAGAAACAGCGATTTCCTCATATTCTACCAAATGCTAAATAAAGATCAACAATGTTTTAATCTTATGTCCATTTTGATTTAGCTATATGTACTGTGTGAACAAAGCAAGGAAATTCGCTGAACTGCTTGTAGGAAAAAATGTGACTTTCTGTATTTCATTGGGATTATAACTTTACTAATAGGAAATTTTCTGCCTACTTAGCATCTATTCTTTAACTAGTTAACCATAAAGTTGTAACCATGCCATAACCGGTGCCAGGGGCGATTGTGGAGCAGATCACCCTAAGTGCTGTCACACGGCACACGCAGAATAACCAGGAGGTCAGGCCCAGCCTGTCACCCTGGTTTTGAGGATTTTTCTAAGCCTTCTGACTTGTCTTTCATATTGGAGTCAGAATTTTTACTTTCCCACACTTAATACAATGGCTTTGTTTTCCTAACAGTCCTTCGTTGTTTACATATTTTTAGGTAAGAGGAGAAAGTTGATTGACAGTTGTCTTGACCAGTGTGGTTTGGGAGGTGGGCTTTCATCCTCCAATCCACAGGCACATTTGAAAATGTATAAAATTGAGTTTTGTAAATAAACTCGGGCTTTTCCTGCTTTGCTCATCACTGTGCCCTCATGAAGTTCTTTTGTGTCATGTTGCGGCACCAGCCAGCATGGGCATGTGAAAGGCAGGTCCTCCTTAACCAACCTGCCCACCTTCTATGGCAAGGTGAGCCACGGAGTGGATGAGGGAAAAGCTGTGGATGTCATCTACCCAAACCTTGGTAGAGCCTTTGACACGGTCTCCCACAGCATTCTCCTGGGGAAACTGGCTGTTCATGGTTTGAAAGGATGCACTTCCAGGCTGAAAAACTGGCTGGGTGGCTGGGGCCAAGAGAGTAGTGGTGAATGGAGTGACATCCAGCTGGTGGCTGCGCACCAGTGGTGCTCCCTAGGGTTCAGTACTGGGGCCAGCCCTGTTTAATATCCTTAATGATTATCTGGATGAGGGGATCAGTGGCACCTTCGGTCAATTTGCACATGGCCCCAAGTTGAGTGGGAATGTTGAGCTTCTAGAGGGCAGGAAGGCTCTGCAGAGGGATCTGGACACACTGGATCAATGACTCAAACCAATTGTATGAGGTTCAACACAACCAGGTGCCAGGTCCTGCCCTTCAATCACAACTCCATGTTACCCTCTAGGCTTGGGGAAGAGTGGCTGGGAAGCTGCCTAGCAGAAAATGACCTGAAATTCTGGTCAACAGTGGCCAAACACAAGCCAGAGTGTGCCCAGGTGGCCAAGAAGCCCAATGACATCCTGGCCTGTATCAGCAATCGTGTGGCCAACAGGACCAGGGCAGTGATTCTCTCTCGGTACTCAGCACTGGTGAGGCCACATCCCTGAGTCCTGTATCCAGTTTTGGATCACTCCCTAGAAGGACTTTGAGGCACCTGGAGCATGCCCTGAGAAGGCAATGAAGGTGATGAAGTGTCTGAAGCAAGTCTTGTGAGGAGTGGCTGAGGGAGCTGGGTGTGTTTAACATCAAAAAAAGAAGGCTGAGGGAGACTTTTGTCACTCTCTACAATTACCTGAAAGGAGAGTGTAGTGAGGTGGGGATCAGTCTCTTCTGCCAGCTAACAAGTGATAGGAGAGAGGAAATGGCCTCGAGATATCAGGAAAAAATTCCTCACTGGAAGGGTTGTCAGGCATTGGGACAGGCAGCTGTGGGAACTGGTGGAGTCACCATCCCTGGTGAAAATTCAGTATTTAAAGTACACGTAGATGTGGCACTCAGGGACACGGTTTAGTGGTGGACTCAGCAGTGCTGAGTTAACAGTTTATTTTGAGATCTTGAAGATCTTTTCAAATCTAAATGATTCCCTAGTACTTCAATTAAAGAGAGATTGTCTTGCTGCCAAGCCATCCTCCATTTGATGTTAAAATGTGTGTGGTTGCAGAAATAAGTACAAGAATCCTCATAGAAATTTTATTTTTATTGTTTTCTTGTGCTTTTTTTGATAAATCTAGTCTGTACTAGCTCACTCTATGCTGATTCTTCTCAAGTCTGATATTCTAAGATAAATTATACAGTGCAACAAATTACTGTCAATGTTTTGTCTTTAATACGTCTGTTTCACAGTGTTCTAAGAGCTCAGCACTTCAAGTGAAATCTGTGAAGCATGGCTGGGTGGGTAAAAATTTCCTTAGTGAACTGTATGTCTAAGGAATTCAGGAGATTTTTAACCCCCATAACCTGAGTTTTGGCTCACACTGTTTGAAAATGACTCTTTACAGAAGAGAAACAGGTCAAAAATAGATATGTAGGTGGACCTCTGAAGGGAAAGAGAGGAAAGAGGAATTTTGGTTAATTGTTTGCATGGACCATATAGATTATTAATTATTTCAGAATTTTTCTACAATGACCCACATATATGAGGTGAGACATCTCTGTTGAGATGGCCAGGAAATTTTCCTCTGAGTTTATAACCCCTAATATAAATTAAATTCATATTTCAATACTCTCTTTACAATTAAAATTTCTTCTGGATTCTCATAAAATAAAAAACTGAAAATAAATTTAAAAAAAAAAATTACTGATGAGATTCATGAGCAGAGTTCCAATTCAGTCAGTGAATTCTGCAGTGACACCAGTGTGCCAGACATATCCTTTCAGGGAATGAAAGCATAAGAATTGTGATATATTGCTCATTTTTTAATAGATGCATTTAGATCAGATTTTTCAAGTGCAGATGAAGATACAGTCCCAAAATATTAATTGTGAGAACCATAAAAAAGCTTAATCTCCTGAGTAAATGTAATTATTTCCTCCCCATATGCATTTGTTTGTATCTCATTCAAAGACATATAAAATGTTAAATATTTGTAATAAGGAAATTGCCTATTTTTTCACATATATGTATGTATGCCTATGTATCAGGAAAAATGCATGTGGAGTATTTAATGCTTTGGTAGGGTACCCCAAAGTGAAATTTTGTATTGAGCATGGGAAAGCCTTCAAATGGCAAAAGGGACAAGCAAACATTGCCAAAGCACTGCTGAATATGCACTGTCTCTTCAGGTCTGTCCAGGCTCAGCTGGAAAGGAAGGCAGATGCTTCTTGAATAATATGAAAACATTCTCTTCTTTTGCCTATGTACTTTCACTGTTTCCATGATGCAAAATACCCTGGAGAGCTTGCTTGTGTTTTAGAAATGCCATATCTCTCCTGCAACTAAACATGGGTTACTGTTGGGGGTTATTCTTGTCTGTAGGGAAATAAGCACAGAGAAAATTTTCATCTTTGAGGAAGTCTCCTAATACTTGATTAAAAAAAAATAAATAAGGAATGGGGATTAAAAAGACAATAACAAATGAGAATATGTGTGCTAATTGCATCCCAGCATGAGCCCATGCATCTTACCAGGTGTGAATGTGCCAGTCTGAATTCAATCTGCAGAGCTTCATTGACAGTGAGGTTGTAAGGTATCCTTCTGTCTGGTTAGTTAGACTGTCTGTTCACCATGGGGAGATGATGGATGCTGAATTCAAATGAAAGACTTCAGACACCCAAATAGGGTCTGCTGAAATTACTTCAACAGCATTTGTTCTTAAGTATTACTTTAATCTATGCAAAATCCTTAAAATTTGCAAAACATAACATTCAGTCAGACATTACCTTTCCTTCTTTTTCAAGGAGACAAATCATAGTTTGGACCTCTACTGGGACCACCCTTGGACCTTCTTTGTTGCATTTCTAGCCCAAGTGTGATTCAGAGATACTTAAGACCCCCAAACATTTCACAGATTCGCTCTGATTTATGCAAACATAGGACAGAAAAAACTTTCACTGACTTAATGAGGACTTTTCATTTAATACAGAGTCTTAGGAAGGACAAGGATAATTACATCATCTTCTACTATGGTACTCTGGGAGAGCTGTTTAAAGTCACTAGTTCAATTTGCATAGTCACTGAAGTGGTAAAAGAGTGCTGTATTACACAAAAGAGCCAAGTCTGAAAAGTTTTATTGTTTTTTCTTTTTTTCTTAGATAAATACAGATACATCTCACTGCCTCTTAAAAATTCATGCAAAGACAATATCACTTACTTATAGGAGACTTTTAATGAAGCTTAGCATTTTCTTCCTTGGTGAAATATAGAAGCATAATTATCTTGCCATTGTAGAAAGAGCATAACTCACCAGGAGGGAGAAATTCAGATATTACCTAGAAATAAGAGCATCCATGAAAAGAAAAGTAATGGTAAAATTATCCTAGTAAATATCATCAGAATGACAAGACATCCTGTCATGGAGGCAGGAGGCAGGAATCTCTTTTTCAAGGGAGTAACATGATAATTTGGAGATAACTCTGGTTCATGACTCGAGCACTCCTGAGCACCATGCAACTGCGACCAGCATCTGAATATTGCACTTTGTGATGGCCTCTGCTTGGAGGGTGGAACATCATGTAAAAAACTAAAGACCAGTTCTTCAAAACAGAATGAGAAACAGCTATTACAAGAATTAAATTGTACTGGTGGATAAACTAGAGGAACATAAGTTTATATTCTGACTTTTCTGTAGCTCAATGCTAAGAACAAGTAGATAAATGCTCAATTTAAGTAAATAAATATGGTAATGTGAAGCATTGGAATCTGAAGAACTTGAGCAGGAAATCATTCTCAGTTAATCATAATTGTGTCTGTTACCACTGAGCATCATTTCATGGTATTTTAAGGTTTCATTTTATATGAATAATAAATAGGAATTTAAGATGCATATGCATATTGAAACAATTATACTTTGAAAATTCATTGCCATTTTTTTATTACATGGCAATTTTGGAATAGAATCTGTAAAGTACACCTAAACTTTTTTTTTCCTTTGATTTCTTTAGCAGGTATGAGTATCAAAGGTGTTCATCATTGCTACTGTTAATCTAACTTCAGGTAATAAAAATAGTTGCTACCTGTTTCTTCAGTTACTTCAAGGGCTAGAACATTGGTCACCTTGGCTGTGGTATGCATCCCCCTTGTTCCTCCTCCCCATGTAAGCTGGCTGAGCCTCTTTTGTGCTTAATCACTGCTGCACTCTCCAGTGCTCTCAGATCAGCTGAAACAACTAGGAATGTGTGCTGAGCACTGACACACCTCCCTGGTGCTTTAATCAAGGGGGTTCAGTCTAAATGGCCTAGCTGTTCTCACAGCTGTACTAGTCCCTATGAGGCAGAGGGCACAGAAGGTGTGAATGAGTGGCGCTGAAACAGGTACACATCAAAATCAGTTTGAACAGAAGACTCCTGTAACTGGAGAGAAAGTGGTGTATTTTACACTTGCTGAGTATCACTCCTGCAGAATGGAAGATCACTTAGATTTACATGGAACTGGCGAGCCTGCATACGCTGTTTTTATCAGACCCAGACAATTTTGTGTTTTGTTCTTCTCCAGTGCAGTCTCAGGGTGGTCTTGCAGGTGAGGTGGGACAAGCTCTGGACAAAGGAAATCTTAAAGTGTAACATAAAGTAGCATATCACTTGCAAAACAATCTTTCAGCATCTCATTGAAGAAAATAAGATTTCATATGCCATGAGAAGATATTTATTCAAATTGATGGTATTCTTGCTGTCACTGGGATTATTTAGAGCATTCAGGCTAACTGTCCCTAGTTTAAATACCAGAGAGAATCAAATATAGTTGTGTCTTTGTCACCTTTCCATATTCAAGAATGACCCCAAAAAATGAGATGTGTTTTCCAATGTCACGTGAGAGATCATCTGAAAATAAATCCTGAGTAACAGCCATATGTTTCCTGAAAAATCTGTCACCTCCTTCCTATGAACTCAGATACCACCACCTTTTCAGAGTGTAGACAGTGCTAAGAGTTCTTTCACACAGGAGAAAATCTTTTGGATTATACGTAGTTAAATAAAACATCAACAGTATAAAATATGAAACCACACTGAAGGTGTGGTGTGTTTTATGAAACACATAATTCAACCACACAGGCAGCAAAAAGCTTTAGCTACAAACTGCAGCTGCTCACATAAATTGGCCATGAGGTCTATAATGCTGGCAAAATACAAAAAAAAAAAACAAACAAGAAATTACACTGCTTCTCTACACACTCTATTCTAAAGCAGATACTTGTTCAGAAGCCTGTAAGTTATCGCTCAGCTTTGCATCTAAGCTGAAATACTAGCTGATGTTAAATAGTCTGTAAAGCTTTGGCATCCCCATCTTGAAAAAGCTTTAGTAAAACTAAATATGATACAGAACAGAACAAAGAGAAATAGGAATTCTTCCATGCTAGGAATCACTGTGTGGACCAACCCATTTCATCTTGGAATAGAAACACCTCCAGGGAGATACTGCAATGGCATATAAAACCCCAAGAAGCAAGAGGAATGTGCACAGAAAAATTGTTTCCTGTCTTTCATGGTACAAGAGGTGATAAATATCTGATTAAATCAACAGATAGCAGATTGCAAATCAGCAGAAGGAAGTGCTTGTCCACATGTGTCATGGCTGAGCCTCAGATCTTAGGGCCAGATGGTGGTGTGGTTCCCAGAGTTTACATGACTTTAGAAAAGAGGTTAAGCAGACACATTAAAGTAAAATCAGATAAGGGCTTTGAAATAAAAAGATGCTCCTCAGTATGTGTCTGACCGGCTCTTCCATGCTTTCATAGACATCTGCTGCTACTCACTGTCAGAGCTTTGTAAATTATGTAAACCTTTGTCTGACCTGATATAGCCATTTACAACTCCTAAAACTATCTTAAGCATCCAGAAAACTTAAACCACCTGCTTGTGTATTTAATGCTACATAAATCAGTGTAGCAATTATGCATGTGTTGTATACAGTGAGAAGCAATATTTTTGTATCAGCTTTCATTTGTGTGAACCTTGGTAACTCTCCTCCATTATATCCCATCCCATTTTATATTTCGATATGATTTCAATAGATGTGATTACTTCCATTAATAATAGTGGAAGACAACAATGTAAATCCTTGTGTAAAGGTACAGAATAGACCCCCACAGCCTCTTCCTTTGAAGAATAATATGGCACTACCAAACTGTGAAGTAAACTTATAAAATATTAATTACAGATTGATTTAGTCTGGCTGGAATTCAGCATTAATGGTGTCACTTAACATTACCTAGATTTTCAAACTTATGTCAGAAGGACAGTGTAGGAAGTCACAAAAGGAGATGAGGAATGTGTTTTTACTCTTCATCTCTAGAAACTTGAGGTCAAAATCCCATGGTTCCATGCAGACATGACAGCAGTGTAAATCTGTGCTTTTGCGAATGTTAGTGTGGAGCATAAAACTACTGCATAACGAGGGTAGAAGTGAAGAGTGAAGTCTGCTGTGGGTCAAGAGTGCAGTGCACTGAGAAGAGCTTTTAAATTATCTATTTTATGAGTGGTTCTCAAATGAATCTGAAAACTGAGAGCTCCTCTAAGTGACAAAAGTGAAGTGAAATACCAACTTTGTCAGCATCCCCTGTTGTTATACTGGAGAATTTCCAGAGCAATTAAGCAATACAGAACTTGAGATATTTCTGTTTCTTGTTTCTTTCTGGTACATTGTGCCATGAAATAGACATCCATGTTAGTCTTACGACATCGCAGTTCCATTAGGAACTGTTGAAATAAATTAGACCTTCAAGTCCTGTTTTCTAGGCATTTGGTTGAAATACCCTTTGGAGCATAAACGTCCCCCCTTGTTCTCTCTAAGGACTTTCTCTGGAGGCCCAGTGGCACACAGACACATCGGGCAGCAGCGCAGCAGGTTCACCTTGATTCAGCAAATCCAGACCATACAATTGCAAACAGATGGCTCAGACTTTTTTCATCCAGGCTGGGGACCTATGGCAACACACCATGACTCTCATTTGACCACATCTTTAATTTCCTTTCCGTGTAAACCAGGGAATAGAAGGGACCCAAATGCAAGACTGAGATTTATCCTGGTGTACAAACACGGGATGCAATCCCAAACTTACAGAAGCAAGGTACAAAACCTGGGAAACATTTTGATTTCATGCCAGGCTTATTTTTCAGTCATAAGAATTAGAAGTTTGTGAGTTTTTGAACGGTATGTCTCTGAAAAGGAGCCAGGAGACACGAGCATACATGACCTTCATTTTCATGGGCCCCAGGAATGAAAGATCTGTTATTTTTTCATACTATTATGCAAGTTAAACAGGGTTTTGGTTGGTTGGTTGGTTGGTTGGTTGGTTTGATTGTTGGTTTTTTGGCTTTACTTGTCTTTTACCCATGTAAGGACTACACCATTTTTGTCAGTATAAATTTAAGCACATTAGACAGGATTTAGGCTGAGAAGTGAAGAAAGACACTAAACAAAGAGGTATAAATCTCACATTATGAAATTTGTATGTTCATTTTGGAGATTTGTTCTTTGTTATTTAAGTTCATAATTTTACTGTAGATCTAAAACATTTGGGTTTCTAATACTGACAAGATTTTTAAATGTGGGTTTGTTGGGGTTTTTTGGTACAGAAGTAAAATGCAGATCTGATTTACAGCCAGTGAAAGAAAGATTAGTACTTTTCTCCATTCCTCAGCTAAATTTACTGTATTGTCTTTAAAGCCTTTTTGCCATGGTCAAAAACACCAGCTTTATAAAACAGCCAAAGCATTTTTGTAAAGGGAAGATTTGATGAGGATTTTGTGGAACCAAGTTGTCTCAAGTGTTCCTGTAGAAAAGCAAGCTCTGTAACAACTAAGAATGTATCTGAGAACATTTTTTAAGATGACCATATTTCACCTGCCATTTAACATGACATCTGCAAAGAAAATATGAAAGAGGACGTATCTCAGATGGCCAAACAGGATGACACTGGAATGTGAATTATTTCCTCAAAGAGAACATATCTTTATCTTATGTAAAAGTATAGTTTAGCCAGGCTATCATTGACATTTATTGGACATTTAACTTTCAATTACCTAGATGCTATTAAAATCAAATTTGTTTTCTTCTTTTCCCCTATAATTAGTATCTCTCCTCTGAATGTAACAGCTACCTTCCAATCAAATATGAAGAAGCCAATAATTGAGAGGTAGCTTCAATAGTAGTAGTCTAAGACTTGTAAAATTTGTATGATTTAGATGACAATTTAAGAGACAGGGAAACAAGATTTAAAAAAAAAAAAAAACTAACAATTTTTCAGGTACTAATGTACAAATACTCTGATTCAGTTTTACCATTAAAAGCAGAGTATTTTTAAAAGCTTTTAAACCCACGTCTAGTAAGAAATATATGAATGTGTTATTATTATTTTAATATATATGAGTCTATAGAGTTTGTCCTTCGACATAAAATGTTGTTGGGTTTTTTAAATCATGGAAAAAAATAATGTGGAAGGAAGTTATAGTTACAATCCATTTGAAATGTATTATATGCAATGAATTTTTTAATCTTTGTTTTTGATTTGTTTTTGTTATGAACTTTCCATTAAAAAAACAAAGGACAGTTTAAAAGACATTTGGTAATTAAAACAGTACTCAGCGTCATCATTTATCTTTGGGTTTTGCTTATCTTGCTCTTATAAAATGCATACTGTTATGTTACTTAACATTTGTAGTGGAAGGATTTTTAAATAGCTTTTGATAATTAAACTGCAAGATAAACAAAATATATTATTTTAGCCAGTAGTTTTTAATCTCGTAAAACAAGCAGGGGCTGCAGGATAAAGAACATTCTGGTTTACTTTTGTTTTTATAAATATATTTTATGAGATATCTTAGATTGTCTGGTATACAACACAGAATCTCTATAAAAATAGTCCTGTGTGGTTAATTGTGATCTATGGATAACAATCTCTTTACTTTTATTGCACACGTATATTATCCAGAAATGAAATACCAGCTTTCTTGAAAACAACAGAAGTTTAGCTATTTGCTTCAACAGAGGCAGATTTAATTCTGGAGTTATATCTATAGTTGAAGCTGCTTTGCTTGTGGTACAAATGTATACAGGTTAGGGCAGTGACCCCTGAAATTTTTTTCTGTTCTTGCTTTACTACTTGGCACAGTCAGAAGCGACTCCCACCAAATCTCTCCTTAGAATTTTTTCCTTGTTTTCACACCTTACGAAGTCCCAACCAAGCTATCTTAGCTATTCATTAGATCCACAACCAGTATTAATGATCTCTTTTCACTCAACCTGCCTGGAACTGTTGTAAGAACTTTCTACTTTTCCTCTACAGCCAGGCAGAGCAGCCCTTTGTTTCACCTTCTTTTACCATGTTTCTGATATTAGTTCAAAACTTGTCTTTTCTCTTGTGCTCTTGGTGCTATCCCACTGTGCTTCTTGTCATTTTGACACTTTATGAGAGATCAGTTATGCCAAAGAAAGTGTCACTATTTACTATTATAAATACACCATAATTTTTTCAAGTAAAGTTGGCCTATCCTTTTCACAAACTGCTGGTTCTAACAAGAAGTCTTGCTAGCTTCTTTTCATGAAAAAAACTTTTAAAAGTGTTCTTCAAAGTGTAAGTGTCAATATAATACATAAGCAAATATTTCAGAAGAAAAATATGATTACATGCATATAAAAATTACTATTTTTGCTTAAGAGTGAGTACAGAGGGAGGAACTAGAGCCAAGCAGTTCAAATAAGTCTGTGCAGAAGAACTTCAAACAGCATCATTTTAGAGACAGAAAAATAGTGCAGGCAGATTCCTTTGGATGGACAGACCAGCTTTTTTTCAAATTAGTCTCTTTTTTTACAGAGGGCTGCCTACTCCATTCATCCTTCAAAAACCTCTTTCATAAGAAAATGTTTAGTTTAGACCACAATTTAAATTTTAACAGGAACCAGCAAAATTTCTCCCTATTTATTTTGTTGGATTCCAACTAAAATAAAATGTTTCCAACCTAGGTGTTGTACATGCAGACAAACACGTCACCAGTTCCCATCACATTATCCAATATAAATCTGCATTTACAATCTCTGTCCTAGAAGTCAGTGCTGTGAGTCTCTAAATACGTTGTCATTGGCGTTAAGATTAACAACGGGACTTCTTCCAGCAGTGGTAGCCTCAAAGAGCTTGTAAAGCACTTTTTAATGACACAAAAATCCATACTTTGCAGAAAAATAGCCCTGTTTTTAAAAATTTTATACATTCCCAGCTTACAAGAATCTGGTGCACTATTGGTGCAATGTATTCAAATAATTCATGTATTCATGAAATGAATCAGATTAAGATACATTCAAATGTATTCATGAAATGAATCAGATTAAAACCTTACAAACAGTGGGGGTGTTTTTTTCTCTTAAAAAGCAAATTTAAAGTGCTTTCAGGTTACTTTCTAATCAGAAATACTTTAATTACAAAAGAAAAAAATGACAATAATAACATATAACTACCTATCTTAAAGATTAAAATTTTAAGTTAAAAAACTGTTTCTGCTGAAGACCTCAAAAGAACTTGCAGCAAGATTAAAGTGTGGTCTCAGCTGTTTGATAGGTATATGATCAGAACTGTTATGAATTGTTAAGAGCACATCTGAATCAAATTCTGAAATAGGCATCATATATATTTTCAAAATCTGAACTGAGTCTTGATATGTATTGAGCTTTGGCAATGTACACTTTACCAGCTCAATAAATAGCTAAAAAAAAACCCATATAACATTAGTTCCTGCGTTTTAGGAGACATTACAGTAGTAAGATCCCATACATTTTTCCCCACGAAAGGAGAAAACCAGCATCAGCATGAAAAGCCCACAAGAGTTCAGAAACTGTTTCACCCAAAAGTTTAAAAGGATAAAAATGAGTTTACTCAGCTCCTAATGCTATGCTCAAAGCAGTCCTTTGAAAAGGTTGTTTCCATTTGCTGAAATAAGGGTTTGCTGACCAGCTATTTGTGGAAAATAACAATCATCCTTTCCCTTCATAAGTGCATGAACTTCTACATAGGCAGTTGATGGAAAATTCAAATTTAAGTAACATTTGAGTTGACCATGGAATAAATACTGACTTAGTTTATTATAGTCATGATTTCTTTTTATGTGCCATTATCTCACAGTGAATTGTTCAAATTCTCCACTTTTTGGGGGGGAATGTCCAGCTGGTATTGTACAGAGAAAAGAGACTAAATTACCTTCAGGGCAGGTCCTGGGATTAGAACCAACAAAGAGATACACTTACTATTTATGAAGACAAGAAACAGATCATTGATCATTGATCATGATTGATCACTTTTTATTGAAATGCCAGGAGCTTAAAAGTTGGCTTCCCAAGCCCCCATCATTCTTTGACAGATCAACAGATATGCACTCCAAAGATTCACCAACTTGAAAGACCTTTCAATATGCAGAATAAAAGGTCACCATCTCTTGATGAACAGGCTGAGGAAGAGAGTGTCCCTTTCAGCCAATATTTATTCTCTTTGATCATGTATAAACATCATTTGGCTGCACATTGTTTTCCTATTGCAAGGTTTTCCTGGTTAACTACAGTTGTCATCCTAGAACAATAATTATGATTTAGGCATTGTGTAGGTAACTCACTTCAGTACTTGGAGGTAAATCCTACAGCTTCGAGTGCCTGCTTTGATGTTAATAGAATTATTTTATGAGCATAAGTTAGAGGATAATATGATCCATTCTGTTTCATCTTCTGCCTTTTTAAGTGGATAGCAACTTTATCAGACCATCTGTTTTTCATAAAGTATTTATATGTATATAAAAGAGAAGGAGAGAGAGAGAGGGGAGAGACAGAGGAGAGACACAGAGAGAGGGAGAGAGAGGGAAGTAGGACACCACAGAAATAGAAGAAGAGTATCTGAGGACAGCTTTAAAAATGCAGCATTTATAGAACTTTTTTTGATAAAACTAAGCATGAATTAAAAGTAAGATGTGAAACCCTCTGAAAGGGTTTTATTTTATGATCATCAATACATACTAAAGGAAGTTCTAGTTCATGAGTTTTTTTCTCTAGAAAGGAGAAGAAATTGATCTGTTGTGCCCAAAAGAAAAGTTAGTAGGCAAATCAACATTAATTTTTAAAAAAAATTTTCATGTCTTCTCAAAATAATTAATTGATTAAAGGGAGTTCAAAACAAAGTTGCCACAACTCAGTCTGTAAGGAAGCTGAATTCCACTTCACTGCAACTTGCACCCAAACTTTAGGTATTGATTTAGCTCCAGGCATAAACAGTTATATTCCTGATCTAGACAGTGAAAAACATGATTCTGAAAACATCACAGAAGAAATCTTGCCAGACTGGTTATGGTGTCTGGGTTTAGGCAGGTAGAGATCTCCTTCCAGAGGCCTCTGCTGACACACCACACCTTTGACTGAAGATCAGATCCTGTGCATAGAATGTTCATTCTATATCAGCCAGAAGTGTGGACCAGTAGAAGGAGACTTGCAAGAGCAAACCATTTGGTGCAGAGAGCCTGACATTCACATTCAAAGCACATTTCGAAGTTGTGCCCTGCTCCCAAGCACCAGTGTCCAGTGATGCTGGGAATGCAGGGAACATGATCCGGAATTACATCTTCCCATCTTGTTTCCTCTCAAAGGCATCCAGTTTGTGTGTCCTGAGCCCACCCTGCAAAGTGAACCAAAGAGAGGACAGGCTAGGCATGTACTTCAATGCAGTCATCTCCATCTGAAATGAAATGCCAGAAAAAATGTACCTACTGAATTTGAACTTTCACTGGACAGCAAAACTTCCTTCAATTCCTTCCTTCAATTCAAACTGGATACCTAAATTAGGACAGCTTTTCATGTATGTATTCAAAACTAAAATTGTTGCAGTTTAATATTCAAATACTAAAAGTATTCTTACTTTTTTTTCCTAGAATATAATCCTATGTCTTTTTGTAGCATTTTTCATATACCTTTAATTCATTGCCTAAGAAAAGGAGTATCAAAATTGAGTGTAGTAAGTATGATCAAACAAAATTGCCTTCAGTCAGCAATGGAACAATTTTCATTCCCATTTTACAGCAAATGAAATGAATAACAAAGCTTGTTGCTGCATATTCTGGAGCTTTGTTCTTGGGTACCTTGGACAAAGCCCTTACAGCCCTTACTCTCTCTCTCCTCTAAATTTCAGTGTGGAGCAAATTTAAGACTCTTCAAAGGACTCCTGAGTGGGTTTATGTATTTTTTTTTAGAAAATGTCTCCTACAATTTGCACCCATTTTGAAAAGAAGCCTCCTTGTACTGTATTCCCTTGCAACCCCTCCATTTTTTCTAGTCAAAGCCTCTGCTTCTCATATCCTCCTTTAAAACCAATCATTCCAAGAAAGGCCAATTTTACTCTTGTAAGTAATCATGTGTGATGTTTGTCCTCATGATGGAGACAACAACAAAAAAAGCAGAGGCTTCATCTCTTTCAAAGAGTTTCAAGAGGCAGCTGAATCTATAGCAGAAAAACAAGGTGGTACATAAAAAATTAGTTTAAACATTATTTTTCTTTATTCTCAACCTAGCCTATATTTAAGTAATAGATCATAGAAGCAGAGAAAAAGGAAGGGAGTTAAAACTGAAGCTATTGGGAACCCAGTGTCTGCAGCTCTTTCACAGAAACATCTATTTCTTCAAACAAAAAAAAAAAGCAAAACTTTTTTTTTTTTAAGAGGGAAATAAACTGATGAAAGGAGGAGGGCACACGTTGTCTTCAAACTCGGGTTTCACTTGACAATTTGTATAATAGATTAGCTATGAGTAAAGAGATCATTTAACAGAAAAAATCAAGAAGGCAGCTGAATTTCTGCTTGACACTGCTTTGCTGAGCAGCCCATTCTCACAGTCTCCCTGCACTTCTATCTAGCTAACTTAGCTTGAGTAGGCATAGCACTTGGTTTATCTGTACAGCCAAGCATGAGTGCTAAATGATGACCACTAAAATAAAAGAAATATAGCCCCATGCAGTCATTGGTGGCAGTGATTTTTAATACATGTGCTGATTTAGTCCAGTTTTAAACCCACACACTTCAGTTCAGTGCCTAAGTTTAAGCATGATAAATCAAAGCAGAAGAGAAAGGCAGAGATGAGACAGGAGGAGGAGGAGGTGTTACAGGTTTGGACTCAGCAGGGGTGTGCAGGGAGGCTCTGCATGGCAGCCATCCTGGAAAGGGGACTTGCAGAGGCTGCCCACAACCTCTCCATCCTGGGTGGGAGGTGATGGCCCTGGGGCTGCTCTGAGTTACAGCCTCACATAAAAAAGGGTCACTCCAGTCATGTGGGAAGCTGGGCTTGAGCTGCTGGGGCTCAGCCATGCATGAGGAGCATGAGGAACACTAAGAAATTCCTGAGCACTTGCTGGGGAAGGGCTGGCTTCTCACGGCACCTGGTGCTCAGAAGAGATACAGGATCGCTCGTGGCCCTGATGCATGTGGGAAGAGCAGTGAGGGAGAGGAGGCAATGAAGAGATGTCCAGCTTTATGCACAACATTTCCCACTGCCAGCAGGAAGCCACTTGCTTTTCCAATCAGTGGGTGTCAATAGTCAGACGTAGGTAATGCCCAGGGCTCCTGCCTTTTGGATGCCCCTCTGGAGGTTGGCTCCTAGGGTGATGCATCAAAGAGAAAAATCCAGCAGCAGCTTGTACTGCCCTAAGACTCTAATTTTCATTTCATTGCTAAAAAAAACCTACTTATTCTGTGCCTATGCCATCACAGCCATGGAAGAAAATTGATATTTATATAATACTGGCAACTTTAAAGTGCAAATAGAATAAATCTCCTCTTAGCGATGAACCAGTTTGACATTTGTTATTGGCTACAGCTTTACTTTTGACTTCAGAGAATCACAGATTCATTTAGGTTGGAAAATATCATTATCAAGTTCAACTCTTGCTTTCCATTGTACACGGATCACAATTCCAGTTCCTGGTTGCATTATCTTCCGCCTGCAGTTGGGAAAGTGTTGCAGAGTAAGCATTTAATTCATTTTGATCAAAGTCTGCACCTTGTATCTTCAATCAAAGTGAAACTACTCATCCAGATGCAGTGCTCAGTAATCAGTAGGGATAATGCACAAGTAATCCATCAGTGCTTGAAGCTGTTCCCTATGAGACCTTTCATGGCCCTAAATTGCTTTTCATAGGCAGAATTGATGCATTACATTTTGTCCCCAAGATTTCTAAAAAAAAACAGAGTCATTTTGAAAATTATTCCAGTACACCAGAACTGTACCTAGTTTTGAATCAAGGTGGTATATGGTGTATAGTTAGGGTTCTAATATTCTGCTATCACATAAATCAACCTCTGCAGCCATGGTGGGAGACAAATGCACACCCGTCTGTCCAAGGTTCTGCATGCACTGACACACCCCAGCTGCAAGGGCTGTCAGTGCTCAGCTCACCCCTTACATTGCAGTGGGTTTTTTACACTGAAAACCCACTGAAGGGGAAAAAGTGCAGAACACTACATTCTGTAAACCTCTGTGAGCAGGAGAAGTTGGGTGAGGACTTCTTCTCCCTTCTCTGTCAGTATGGCTATTAATTAACATCCATAATGACTTAATAGCTTAATTTTTATATGCATTTGGACATGGTCTCTTGAGAGCTATACATTGGGCAAGAGAACATTGTTCAGCTCCCAACTGGACTGAATAACAAAAAGGCTGTCAAAAATAGCCTTTATAGCACACTAGTTTGTCAATTAAAAAAAGAAAACAAACCAGATGTTCTATGTATAGGAAGCCTGCCATATGAGAAAAGCCTTAGTGAACTGGGTTTGCTCAGACTTGAGAAAAGAATCTTAGAGGAGACCTTGCCACGATGTTCCAATATTTACAGGATGGTTACAAAGAAGATGGACTCCCCTTTCACAAAAAGTTACATGGAAAGGACAAGGAATAATGGGTACAAATTTCTCCTGGGAAAATTCTGAGTGAACACAGGAGGACAGTTTTTCACAAACAATCAGCCATAGAAATAGTCTCCCCTGGGAGTGGTGGATTTCCCAGAATTGGATACTTCTAAGAGGATGCTGGGCCATTTGGTTTAGATTCTGCTAATGCCAAGAAAGATTAGACCTAATGATCCTTGAGGTCCCTATCATATGAGTCTGTGATTTCACCTCCATTTTAGAGCTTAAACAATTTAGTTGTTGATCAGCTTCATTCTGTGGGACTCTGCTTTATGTGTGCAGAAATGGGTACATATACACACAAAAATATATGCATGTTTGCTAGAGTGAATGTTAATCTCACATGGATTATTTGGCTCAGCCCTGGCATGCAAGACTACCTGCATGGAGATCCTAATGCTACTGCAGCTTTTGCTTGTTCTCAGGACCAGGCAACTCATGGTCTCCCAGCTCTAAGCAGGGGGTTGGCAAGATATGGCTTCTCCATTATGAGACAGGGAATACTCTGCCATCCAACTGGAGAGATTTCCCACTGCCCTGTTCCGTAATGTGTGGAACTAGAGCAGATAATTGCTCCATTTTGCAAATTAGGAAGCTGAAATCATTAAATAATTTATCTCGTTTTTTTCTGTAGTGTTTTCCCTCTTCTGTGGGTAGTAGTTGTAAATCATAATAATGTACAAGCCAAAATCACATTTGCAAAATTCTTGAATTTTCCAGGGATGAAAACAGAGCTGTCTGCTCAGTTTCTCTGCTGGACTCATGTACTGATCAGTTTTAAGCAGCATAAATAATCAGACCCTGGAGACATACAAAATATGCCAATAACACTTAAGGTGGATAAATCTGTCTTGCCCTGTCCTTCATCTATTATAAATTTAACAAAAAAATGGAATAATATTTTCTCCATTAAATAAATCCAAGACACACTGTGAACAGCAACAAAAAGTCACTAACTGACTTTTTGAGTCTGTATTTTTACAGAGCTGGAAGTTTCTGCAAAAAATCATGAATGTACTGTAGCTTTTGAGTTTATTTGCTGTAGCTTGGTACTAGCAACTAGCAAACAGATACTGAGTTCTGCAGACAGATTTTCATCTGTGTGTCTAAAGGGTTTATTTACTTGCACTTTCAATTCTGAAATTTGTATGCACATGTTGGCAGATGTACGTGTGTGTGCACACGAGTATGTAAACAGTTGTACACATATAAAGCCCAGCCCTACAAAATGCAGGTACATCTACATCCAAATGGGTAAAGTTCCAATCTTCTTTATAGAAATACTGTAAACAGACAAATCCTCAGTAATCTAAATGATGAAAATAGGTCTCACCAAAGTCAATATAAAGAAGAAATTATTTTATCACCCTTCACTGCACATTTTAAGTAACAGATGAATCAGAGCAGACTTTGCCATTATAATTCTTTGATCTTTTTCTTTAAAACAAACGATGACAGCTGAAGGCAAGATCTCATGACATGTGCCATTAATAGTGCATTATGGACAGCATGAAACATGAAATAAGAAAAGCATTAAAACAAAGTTGTTAAGTTTTAAAACTTTTCCAAGTAAACTGCAGACAGATTACATGGGAAAAGCCCTCTGTTCTACAGTTATGTGCTGCAGGATTCATCAGCTCTGGCTAGAGAGATGGTTTACTTACCAGCTGCAAGACATTTATCCCCACAACACAGCCCTAATCCATACTGTTTGCAGTTCTCTGCAGTCTGCTGCATTTTCCAGTAGATCCCTGGCTCCTTTGCTGGCATGACTAACAAGAGTGAAATAACCCTTTTCTGGGACATGAAGCTGATACGTGGTTCTTTGGGTGGCCCTCCCTCCTTCTCTTGGATGATCTTTTCTCTTGGTTTATCTGCAACAGAGAAAGATTTGCTATCCACATGCCTTGTAGTGCACCGTAGACAGGTATTTTATAGAAAGCTTAAGGACTGGAATACACCTGTCTTTTACTATGAAAACAAACACTTTCACCCAGTAATTCAGTAGCCTTGGATATGTGGCCTCTTATACTTCTCTCCCATCTGGAAAAAAAAGGATTGTCTATTTATTCTCTTGCCTCCAACTCAGGTAAAATCTTGTTAAACAAAATGTCTTTCTGGTGACCTCATCCAATTTGCACATAATATCTGGGGGGAAATGGGATGTGAAGGAAATTGCTGTTAATTTTGAAACAAAATTAAATGCACTGTAAACCTGCCAGTAATATCTAGGAGTTTTTTCAATGTGTGACCCAAGAGTTAAAAATGCAATTGCCATTGGACACTCCTTTCCCCACCCCCCAAACTATGTGCCCACTGCTTGCTGCAAGAAACCAGTAGGAACAGACAAGGAGCTGTACACTTCAGACTGGGCTACCATTATGTTATTTCCCATGCCATCAAGCAGTGGTTTGGGTAAGATGGAATTGCAGATTGATGCTGTGTACTTTTGAGAGAAAGGAAAGAAATGCAAAGCACACAAGGACCCATGGGGTTTTTTTATTAAGGACTTATCTAAGAGTTCAGGGACAATGTGAGAAAGTGATTGGTATAAACTGGTGAGCTGAGTGTGAAACAATGAAGCTGTGAACAAGGGTATTTTATCTGATTGTCAAGAACATGCACAACACAGTGCAATCTCTTTGGTAAGCAAATCATGAAACTACTAATCAAGGAGTATGCCCTAATGGCAAAGGGATAAATAACTGCATAAGGGCAGTATTTATCTAAGAAATTAGATTCTTTCAAACAGCGTGAAGCTCTACAAAGCAGTCATATATGAGAAACCCTTCGATGTATTGTGATAATAAAAATAAAAATTCATCTTTATCTGAACAAAAAAAAGGTCCAGAATAAATTTGTTTTTAATGCCCTGTGTCTCTATGAATAAATAATTGGTTTGTTCTTTAGTGTGGACAGGATTGAGGTTCTTCTAGTCATCCCCTATGTTGCACATTTTTATTTTTTTAGTCATCTAGAAGAAACCAGCAATCTACTTTCAAAACCTGCTCACCACTTTCTCAAGCAAACAAAGTTAGGGAGCTGAAAAGAACACATGCCAGTACACAATTCATTATGCCCTTTCCAATCAGCATTTATTGTTACACTTTTCAGCTTCTTCAGAAATAAAAATCGTTGACTGTTTAAACCGAGAAAGATTTATGGACACATTTTTGTTTTAAAAACAAATCATTTTTACATCCTGCATTCACTGAAAGGCATATATTTGTCTTAACACAACAAGATGTCATTTTACTGTTGATATTTTCTCTTTAAATTGTTCTGTAGAGGCATTCAAAACTTCCTTAGCATTTTCAAAGCACACAGTGGTTACTGTGGAATAATTGCAGATGAGCAGAAGGGCCTAACTGAGGAGAAACAGGCTAGAACTTTTTTCTTGAAACTGTTTTCACAGTGCCCTGGTGCCATTCTGTCAACCCTGTGCTGTGGTCCCCTTTTGCAGGTGGTTCACATTGCCATAACAGTTCTGGCTTTGGCTACTGTTCCCAGCACCATGGCAATCCTCTGTATTGGAGCTTCAGCAAAGCAGCCTCTCTCCAGTGTGCTGTTCCCTACATCCTCCTGGAAATGTTTCTCCCTGCAGCGTGCACATCCTTTTCTGGAGCTATGCCTGGTGCTACAGAGGGAGCCAGTAGCACTCACATGGTCAGAGCCTTCCACCCCACCCAGCGTGCTCCTGGGTGTCCCGATGGTCCAGGTCCAGGCACCTCTTCCTGCAAACACCTGGGCTGCTGGGAGCCACTTGGGAACCTGACAGAGATGGCAACACCACTTTGAACACAGTAAAAGCCACGCTAATGCGAGCTGCCTTTTTTAGGGCAAGCTTCTTCCCATTCCCATCATCTTTTTGTCTGCTCTGTGGCAGATCACATCATGCTGAAAATGAACCAGAGATTGTTTCCAACCACCTCCGTCCCTCGCTGAATCAGTCTTTCTATTCCATGAGCATCAGTGCTGGCACAGAGCAGGATGAAATTTTGTCCTCAGCGGTGTGGAGGAGAATAAGTCCTTTTTCCAGTTGATTTAAATGGGGTTTGTGACTGTATCCTGAGCTGAGCAGCACAGTTGGCCTGTCTTGTGACATGGCATTCTCATTTTTGGACTCTCTTTGAAGTTATCCTCCTCCATGCATACCATCCAAGTCCTCTTTTTCACTATACCATGTAGATATCCAGACTGTTTCATGCATCCAGGATAGCAGAAGGACAGGAGAAAGTGCCTGAAGAGACACATGAACAGTCCTGTGTTCCTCATTGTTCATCCAGAAGTATGCAATTACATTATGACTTCAATCTTTATTCACTACAGTTCACAGTTTTTATAAACAGAAGAGAATTTTCAGTTCTACTGAGCCATTTACACTAAAGGAAACCACAAGTATGAGTTATAGACAATATGGCATGCCTTTTTCTTTTTTTTTTTTGGTAACTGGCCACTTAGTTCACAGCAAATGTATTTCCAGTCCTTGATTAGATATTCTAGCCTTTCAATAGCAATGAAGGAAGGAAAAGCCTTGTAGTAAAAGGCGTAATAGAGGTATGGGAATTTTTCATATTCTTTCCCTGCCAGATCCTTTTCCATTTTAAATTAGTGAGTTTCATTCTTATCAAACAAAAAAGTGAGGACACTCTTTTCATATATTGTCTTTTTTACATCTAAGAGACCGACTTTTTTTAGTAACATTTTTCTGTCTCATTTCTGTCAAGAAATTGTGGTCTTGAACATGTGACAAACTCATCTGAACTACAGACACAATAATTTGTTCATGAATGGAAACACTTCTATTTGTGTAAACGAACATTAAGCACACAAATATTTGCAGGAAAAAAATAAACAAATGAAAAAAGTTAAGCAATAAAGTTAGGGCAAGGGGTAAGTTGAATTTATTGGCTGTTATGTTTCCACAGAGAGAGAGAGAAATACTTGAAATAATCCAAGTAAATATTTCTGTGGCATGGTTTGAGTAAGTATCACCAAAAGGACAGGTTTTCACTCTTGAAATGGGAAGTTGTCTAACTTGCTTTTCCAAAAGAAAATGTCATAGAATAATAGAATGGTTTGTTTTGGAAGGGACCTTAAAGACCACTTAGGTCCAGTGTTCCTGCCATAGGCAGGGGCACCTCACACTAAACCAGGGTGCTCAGGACCTCATCCAACCTGCCCTTAACACTTCCAGGGATGGGACATCCACAACTTCTCTGGGCAACCTGTTCCAGTGCCTCACTACCCTTGTTTCCTAATAGGAAAAATTTCTTCCTAATACCTATCCTAAACCAACACTTGTTCAGTTTAACGCCATGACCCCTTGTCCTGTCATGACATCCCTTTGTGAAAATTTCCTCTCCAGCTTTCATGCAGGCCCCTTCAGGTACTGGAAAGCTGCTCTAAGGTTTAACTGGAGCCTTCTCTTCTCCAAGATGAACTCCAACTTCATGGTTCCCATCTGGACCCACACCATCAGGTCCATGCCTTCCTTAGGCTGGAGCCTCAGAGTTGGATGCAGTGCTCCAGGCTGGGTCTCAAAAGTGCAGAGAGCCCACCTGAGGGTGGGATATATAAATGGCATCTGCCTGCTTTAGGTGAAAAGATGTTGCTAGGCTGATGTAAACATTATAAAAGCCTTTTGGTTTTCCTTCCTGGTTGGTAGAAGAACATGATACTACCAAGTTAATCATCATTATTTGTATTGTTAACTCTTTCTGTATAGAGCATGTGGGAAATAGTGAGGACAAAAAAATACATCTTAAATTTTCCCTTAACTGAAACAGAACACACTTGACTTGAAAGGCCTTTTTTAGTTACTGAATAGCAGCAATGTTAAGTGTGTGAAAAGATTTCCCCACAGAGCAGATAGAATCAAGTGTACAGTGTGCAGCATATATCACTGTCAGATGATATCATTTTTCCTAATTTTTCCTTGAAAAATACAAAATCCTGTAAACAGGATTTTAAGAAAGCAGTCATTTCTGTATCAACTTTTAGAATAGTGTTTGCAGTTCTTTTTTCTATCTTCTGACATTTTTTTAACTTCTGAAACCATGGAAAACAATTTGTTCCAATACCATCCTATTCCATTTGACAAACCTCAAATTTTTTTCACCCATATTTTTAACAGAGCCTAAACTGGCATGGCTTATTGTGTTTAATAGGAAAAAAAATCATCTACTTCATTACCACCTAGTCCTGTCATGCCAAAACATGGTCATTTCTTTATAGTACTGTCCACAGATATCAGTGCAGAAATGGGAATAATAGTTATTTCCTTCTGTACACTCAGCCAACTGGAAAAAAATTGGATTTCTTCAGAAAAATCTGAGAACAGGAATGAACAGTCTTCTCCAAAACAAACTGTTGAAAAGGTGTTTTGTGACCTTATTAGGCCTTGGGTCATGTCCTATTATTGGCAGATTAATAATAAGCTTAATATCTTCTTTAAAACATATAGCTTTTAGAGGTTGTGTATTTGGGTTTACACTATCACACTCAGGAAAGCTGAAGTCAGTGTTATATTTTACAGCAACAAACTGTGGGCACAACAGCACAAAACAGAGTCTAACATTTCTTCCTTAATGTGCTTCTGGATCTGCACCCTGTTCTTGCTTGTGTCTGGAGGGAACAAGAAGAGATGCAACAAAATCAGTGTTCCAATCCCAGGCTGTAGCTGGGTTAGTGATAAAGGAATTACATCAACATTTGTTATTCCAGTAAGAAGAGGAGCTCGATTCAGTTGATGCACAAAAAGATTAGGAATTTCATGAAGGCTGGTCTCCAGCACAGACCATTGACAGAGGAGGAGCTCAGTTGGATAAGGAGGATGAGACAGAGCTGTGCAGAGGCTTGAATGCACAAAGCTGCTTTAGCCAGGCAGCTCCTAAAGAGGGGATGCAGTATGAATGAGTTCACAGAAAACTTAACGCCTAAATAAACTGAGAGGATGTAATATCTCTCCAGAAGTCTTCAGAGCTGACTACATCTCCACGTTTAGGGTTCAGGGAGCCAGGAGGACTGTTCTACTAAGTGCTTAGAATGAACAGATTAAAACTCAAAGTTATAGAAAGTTGATCCCAAAACATCCCCATACCTCCCTAGATTTCCTAGTCCATTTTTATGATATTCAGCAGTCTTATGAGGAAATAGATTTAATTCATATTCATAAATCCCCATTGGATGAAACTGGAGCTGTTGGATGAATTTTTTGTTGGTGGTTTTTTCTTTTGGAAAATGTTCATTTTAGATAATCAAAAATCTTAGAGGGAAAATTAATGCAATGGTTCCCTGGACACTGGCCTGGAAGCCTCAGCAATGTGCAGCCAGACAGCAATCTTTCTGTGGAAAATGTTCCATTTTAAAATTTTTCACCCTCTATTAAAAGCATTTTTTTCCTTCTGTGAAAGTTGTAGTGCGAACAGACTTTTTATTTTCTGCAAAACACTGCTTCTGTTATTATTAATATTTATGATGATTACAGCATATCAGACAAGTGGCCTCGTGATGAACATTAACTTTTTATAATACTTTGACCTTCTCTAAACTGGACAAACATTTTAACTCTTGATTTCCCAATCATTTAAAAGATCAGGACACAGATAATTTGAAAGGATTAAGGAGCTTAAGTATAGGATTTTTACCATGTTGCCCCTATCCCATTGATTAGTTTTGTTTCATCCCAATAATATAGTTAGTACAGCTAGGCACGCATAGAGAAATTGCTCTTTCCTTTCAAGAGGAATGTCAAAACAATAAATAGATTAGTCATGCCAACAGCATTGATTTGTGACAGCCTTGATGTATGCATTCATTTGGGATTCAAACATTTATCAGTGGGGGAAAAAAACCCACCGTTTTTATTTGCTGCATTGAGACTTGCTGGGAGAAAATGCTATTAGGCATCTCAAAATTCTCTGCATAGTGGCAGGCTTTTAAATGCAATGAGATATCCACAGTACATTTCCATATTAATCAATAAAATGAAAGGCAAAAATCAATTTTGTCTGTGCAACTGTGTGTGACACCTCCCTAAGAGCTGCTCCATTGGGATGGATTCATGCCAGCAAAGATGGTCATAGGTTGATTGTTTATTTATGACAAGGAAAGGCATAAAGTCATCTTACTGACAAAGTAGCAGGAAAGATGTTGCTCGTAGGATGTCTATTCAAAAACCTGGCACTGGTAGCTGGGAAGAATGTATTTCAAACCTTAATAGCAGCTGTGGCTTCCCACATGAAACGCAGGCAATGATCTGCTTTGATTCAGAGGAAATAAAAGTTGAATTTACAAAGAAACTGATCATCGCTAGAAAGAGGACAACACTGAGTAATCTGCCATATATATTTGGAATTAGCAAATTATCATTTTTTTAACTTAAAGAAATAAATAAAATGTGATCTGCTGCTTTTATATTCCACATCTTCTTTCCTGTGCTGGAATGAGCACTGAACCTTAAGACTCCCCCATGTCACCCACAGTTTGGATGGCCACTGTTGCATCCTCTGGTAATTCTTCTAATTCAGGACTGTAGGATGTTAGATTATGGTTTGTATCATATTTTAAAGCTTTCATTTATGATTTCTTCTGCAATATGCTATCCATGATGTTATTTTACTGTAGATTTATTTGTAACATATTTTCTTTCATTTCCTTCTCTAATTATTCCAAATATTCAGTGTGAGGTTTTCTGATGATTGCTAAGCCAATGTTATGGTAGCATGAACTGAAGAGCTTGATTTTGGGTGGCAATAGTCATCTCAAAACTTTTTGATGCCTAAAAGATATTAGGATTTTTTTTGTTTTCTTATACTCATTCCTTGATTCCATTTTATTGCTCAGTCATTCAGCATCATGAGGTCCTTCTCAGATTTTCTAGGTCAGCCTTCATATTTACTCTCCTGAATAGTAACACTAGTGTCCATTTTCACCTTACTATTTACTCCCAATCCCAGTTTATTATAAAGATAAAAACAGGAAAGTCTTGGGTTAGAGTCCTGTGGAGTCTGTTAAAAATGTCTCTGGAGCAAAAGTTATCTCCAATATTTTCATCATCTAGGTGGGCATCCACTGGATCCTTTTAACCCAAAGCATGGCTAAAAATCCATTGATAATGCAGCACTGAAGATGCATTACATCTAGCAGTATACAGAGACTATGAAGCAGAAAAAAATATTCACAGAAAAGAAAAAAAAATAGAATGATGACCAATGTCCTTCCATAAGGCAGTAAACTGCCAATAAGAGCATCAGTCTGTTGGGTTTAAACTGGGTTTTTGCAGAAGACATTAAATCATAGATACCACATACTAACTACAAAGATTATGTAGTAGAAAAATAATGAAATATGGACAAAAGCTTTTTACAAGAGCATGTAGTGGCAGGACAAGGGGAGGTGGCTTCAAACTGAGAGAAAGTAGGTTTAGATTAGATATTAGGAAAAAAATCTTTACTGTCACGGTGGCGAGGCACTGGAACAGGTTGCCCAAAGAAATGGTGGATGTCCCATCCCTGGAAGTGTTCAAGGCCAGACTGGATGGGGCTCTGAGCAACCTGGTCGAGTGAAAGATGTCCCTGCCCATGGCAGAGGGCTGGACCTTGATTTTTAAGGTCCCTTCCGATCCAATCCATGCTCTGATAAGATGCTAAAATAAGATCCTATGCTATGTGGAGATTAGATACTGCTAAAGGGTGAAATTATTCTTGAAATAACTAGAAGTTTTTTGAAGCAAACTTCTTATAAAAGTAAAATATGTGTCAATTTTCCAGAAGAGATAATGAGAAGGTCATTAATTATGTGTTAAAAAAGGCACCATAAATTCTGTCAAGGTTAGAAAAAGCTCTACTGCGCAAAATTTAGAATTAGAAGTGAAGAAAATAATAATAAAACAAAAAGTGTAGAATTTATATTCACTGTAAATTCTGAATATAAGAAGAAATTTGAAAAATGTGTCAGGAATGACATGGGAAATATGAATTATAAATCAGTTGTGATGAAGGGGGTAAGGAAATCAGATACATCAAGGGAATCAAGGAAGTTTTCTGAGTCAGACATATGGAACAAAAAGGACCTCTGCAAAACAACATCAATGAGATACAACTCTAAAAGTTTAATTAGTTCTAGGCACCACAGTACTATAGAAATCTTTTAAAGGAAATAAAGAAAACAGGAAAAGTCCTGAGGAAATCACTTACAAAAACCGAATAAGAAAATTAACATGGAAAATATGGCCAAGCACAAAGTAAAAGACATGATAAATGTCTATCTATATCTGAGGGATGTAAAAAACAAGAAATAATAGAACTGTGTAAGATTGTATGAAGCAGCTTATTAGAAATATTTGAGTTAAATTAAGCAGCAGAAAAAATACACCACATAGTGCTGGAAAAATATTCTGATAGTGATGTATGGCAGACAGTGAAAGAGCTTTCATTAAAAAAGTCAGAAGAATGTAGCAAAGCTATTTTAAATTTTTTCTGCACAGATCTCTAGGGAATTTATACCTAGGAATTTATATCTAGGGTTGTAACTCTGAATGGGCTTTGGAATGGTTGAAAAGATCTTTGAGGTTCTAATGTCTTTGACTGTATAAAGATAATGCAGACTATATACCCAGGAGATTTTTACTAAGGATATGTTTAAATGTAATAGGAAATTTCAGGCTATGATTTGTTCTTTTCAACCATTTCAGCCTATCTCTTGAAGAAAGAGTCAGAAAGATGGACTTTTTTCAGTGTGCCAAACTCCACCTATCTTAAAATAATTATGCACACTAGTCTATGTTAATACAAATCTAAATTAACTATGGAAGGTAGCACACAGGCATGCATCAATGTGGGTTCTTTATTTATTAACATTTCCTGTGACTGAAAATGAGACCATTTAAACCTCTCTTGGCATATGGGAAAAGCAACAAAAATAATTTAGAAATGTATTATGTTTCATTAATTGATGCATGGCAAACATTCAGACAGAATCCTCAACATTTAGCAATAACATTAGTTAAAAGTCCACTTCAGAAGAACATCTTGCATGCAGCTACTGTAGACAGAGGAAGAGTAAGAATAGTAGGCAATGATTACCATTTTGCCTAGTCCTTTCTATTTTCTTTTTGCATACATGAACAAAGACAAGATATGAACTAATAACAGTGTATAAATTATTTAGAATTCCTCAAAGTTATAAAAAGATATAGAAGCAGAATAATTTTATAGTGCCATTTTTTTCACTACATGGAGGAAAAATGTATGCTCTGTGAATGTGCGTGAAACATTTTTAAAAAAATCTAGTGAAACTGCAATTCACCCAACAAAACTCATTTTGTTTCTGTGAGATGAAAAAAGATGACAATTGTGTGTCAATAACTTTTCAGGCTTATATCATAACTTCTTGAGCTGCTCTGCATAAGAGACAGTTAGATACAAACCCAACAGCAGTAATAAAAAGTTCTTTTAGTTTATTCATACTGTTGACAATCCTTTTCTTTCTTTTCATTTTGAGGGAAGAGTAAGGGATACTGTCAAGAAAGAACATGGCTACATAGCTGATCAGAAATATTAGAAATGACATTTTAATTTTTAAATCTGTATATCCTTTAAGTTGAAACAGATGATTAAAAACTAGATCTGATTATCTACATTCATTTTTAAATTTTGCCTTTTAATTAGCTGGTAACTAACCTGGCAGGGACAATTCTGGATTCCAGTGCCTCCTGAAAGAACTTGTGACATAATTTCATTACATCATCCTTCAGACGTCAGTTCTTCAAGCATAAGCCAGAAAACTGGATTCACCCCTTCTTAACTATGTGCTTTAAATACCAATATTTCTGTCCAGAATACTATTCCATAGAATAAGTATTCCATAGAAGCAGCTTTAAAATGAGATCTATTGAGCACTTTAGAATAGCAGAGGTGGTTAAGGTGTTTTTCCAGCAGGTAAAATTTTGAGCTTGCTCACAGTAGGAAAAGAAATGAAAACAGAGTTTCCTGTGTCCTGGTTGTACTGTGTACAGTTAGGCACCTTCAGGAGTGCATCCTTCTGCACCACTCCTTTGAAGAACTCCGTGCTCAAGGATGATGTGCAGAAATGATGGGCTCAGAAGGGATGAGGGGCTGAATGGATCCCTGTCAGACTGCCACTGTGGCAGTTCATTTGGGAGCTGCAGGCAGACCCCTTTACTCATACACACACACAGGTCTTGAACCAAGCCTGGACCCCAAGACCATCCAGACTCTGCACCCAGACTAAACCAAGTGCCCAGCAGAAACCTCAGGTCTTTCCTGCTGCTGGTCTCCTACTCACAGGATCACTGGCTTCAAGCTTGCTAGCAGCATGTTACACACACACCCAGAGAATATTCTGCACAACCATGATGTGACTCTCAACCAGAAAATGGTTGAGAATAGAGTTTAATAAGAATACAGAGCAGACTGCAGTGATCAAGCAGCTGACAAGTTTGCTGACCAGTGGTTTTTCCAGATGGCCTCTTTCATATGCCCTCTTCCACCTCTTTTCCCATGCTTGTTCCTTAGCTCCTTAGCTCACCTTAATCCATCTTTCTTTGCCCTTGTTTTCTCCCATGTAAATGGCCCAGCCCAGACATGTTTTCCCCATTGCTCCCTGTTTTGTTCAGCTGTGTATGCTGATAATTTTTATCTCCAGAAAAATCTTACTCCACATCCAGCAGTTTCTCATGTTTTGCTCAGGCAAGAACTAACAAGTCAAATGCCTGTATATCTCCAGAGAGAGGCTTAACTGGTTATTGTTAACTGAATATCCAAATAAAAATATTGAGATCCCCTTTCCACTAGTGCAATATGGATTTTAAAAAAAGTGCCTTCGCCCATGAAACAAAAGAAAACAAAAACAAACAAACAAAAACAAAACTAACAACAACAAAAAACACCACAAAACAAATCAACAAACAAACAAAAAAGCAGGAGGTTGAAAATTATATGTTATTATGCCATAGTATAAGGTGTATGTGGAGCTTAATGATACTCAGGAAATCTGTAAGGTGTCAGTTTAGCCTCATCAGGATATAACCATACAGTTTTAATATGAATAATAATTTGAAAAAGGGACTGTGGACCCTAAGGAAAACACAGGCATCACTGTCATGACTTATTATATCTTCCTGAGAAGAGTCCTTATCACCTCCCTTAAATGTGAGGTAGAGGTTTACTTTCCTCTTCTTGAATTTTTTTAGTAAATCATAATCTAGCAGTAAAAGTTTTGGCAGAGTATTACAGGGATGTATTTCCACTGATATTATATTTGTGAGAAGTCAATATGTACCCATATTTCACTTTTCAATTTTTAGTTTTTAATTTGTTTCATTAGTTTACCATCTAACGCTCTAAAGAGTTTATGACCACTATTTATATTTAGTGTCATGATGGAAAACTCACTGAGTCTTACCTACACGACCTACTAAACACAATCCAGACTCCTGCCTTCCCTTGCCCTTGTTCAGAAGGTTGGGAAGCTACTAAATGATCCCTGCCTTGCAACCCAGCATATCAACAGTTATATCCTTTTCCAAAACAGTCATTGCCACTCTCAAGGTCATAATCAACTGCAACAGGTTGCTCACTCTGTTCACAAGTATTTAATCAGCAATCCATGATCTTGTCCATAGACAAATCCTTTGAAGTTTCACAAATAAAAAGTTACCCTTACTTTTTTTCACCAGCAATTTTAGGAACAAGCACTTTGCAGTTCTCCATAAATAAAAAAAATAATTCTCTTATAAATACCTATAAGAAAAATAGAGAGCTGTTAATAGGGAATTTAAAATAAGATCTCCTTCCTTTTTTTTTCCCGAAACAAAATATGCCTTAAAGTTTTGTGAAGGACATGCAATTTAGTATCTTACCGTTCTTTGTTTCCACAAAGAAACAACATTTATAGACTTCATCCATAGATTCTTTTTTTGGATTCCACTGGGGGAAGGTCAGCCACTGCTGGAATCTCACTGATAATTTTGAAGTAGAAGTGTAACAATGTGCATGCAAAACTGATGTCACAGCCAAATTAACAAAGACCCTAAAAATGCCTTTCCTTATCAGCCTCCTGAATTTTCCCTATCAGACCCTCCTTGCATTTTCTTGATGATAGAAAGGGGCAAGAAAAAGGAGGCACTGATAGTTCTTTTGAAAACCTTGTATTTCAGCCTAGTTTGGAAGGCGGGTTTACTTGTCAGAAATCTCATAAATTAGTGTCATTGTCCCTGCTCCTTTTATTTCAATCTGGAATTCACTAGGAAGGTTTCCAGGAAACTACCCTTAAAGAAATACAACACAAACAGGCACACCTGACTTTTGGTATCAAGGTAAGAGTGTGGCTTGGTGCATTTCCAAGGAAACAGAGGCAGATTCTTGTCTATTGGTATTGTTATTCTATCCATAATTTTGCTTGGAAATGCCTAGGGCTCATAAAAGATTTCCATATCTTGAAATTCATACCTGATCTTCTGAATTTTTAAGTTACAAAATAAATCACTTAGCATGATGACCAGTTTTCTCCTGTGCTTCTCCTTAAAATGGCACCTATAAAACTTAAAAAAAAAAAAAANNNAAACAAAAAATTTCATCAGGATCTCTTTATTGTATACTGCTTAAAATGAAACAACATCCTTCTAAAAGCCTAGTATAAAAAGCCTAATATAAAAAGCCTAGAAATACCTATGGTATTTCTCAATAAGGACCACAGAAAATAAAGCAGTTAAAGAGACCTGCTGTAAGAGATGTGTTGGAGGCCCTTGGACTACACCCTAGACCTTCAGTAACTTGGGGGGTTACTGCATCAGGAAGGTCCCCAGTCCTGTGCTCAGCATCCAGGAGAGGCTGAGAGCAGCAGCACTGATGGTGTGCCATATGCTCTGCACTTTCTCAGGACCACTGGCAACCCTGTGTCCTCAAGTGAGCAATGAGTGAGTCCTGTCTGTTGTTTCCATGACAAACCCACAAGAATGACTTACCTAAACCCAGTTCCTGACCCACTCACCCCAGCTGGCAGCTAGATGCTAGCTTTTTGCCAAATGCTGTAGTATATGGAGAAAGAAGACATACTGAGCCTAAGAAAGCAGATTTGGAAAAATATAAAAGAGGAAAAATAAAGAACATACGTAATTGAACAATACAGTCCAAGTATATTAGTGACATACAAAACAGGTGAGTCAATCATCAAGTTTTCAGATTTTTTATAGCACAAACAATAATTAAGTTCCCAATATCTACTGTTGGAGGTGACTGAGAAATTATTAAGCCCACTCAGATTTACAGTGAACTCAACTAGACTTTTGTCCAGTTCAAGGGTCTGTTCTTGAGAATTAGAATTTTAGGACTAAAGCATCTAGATTTTCTTAACTTCATTTTTAAATCTTTCCAGCTTCTCATGTAATAGTATTCACAACATTTTTAGAAGGAAAAAATGACTTGGGACAGCAGTGTTGTATTTGTTGTTACACAATTACACAATTATAGATTTGAAGAGCTACAGTCTGGTGAGGACATTACAACATTTTGACTGTCCTGTCATAAATCTCAGCTTCTTACATATCTGATTTTCACTATATTCAACCTAACAGCTTCCACTGCACTCATTTTCAGCACAGGGTAGCTGGTATGTATGTGCTCATATGGAACTGTACAAGTGAATAATAAACTTTATCACTGTAGTGAGAGTTAGGGTTGGCAAAAAAGGGGAATTCAACCTAATGATCTGAGGAAATATTTTCCAAGAGGGCAATTCACCTTAAACACTGTACAGTGTTTCTTCCTAGAAATCAATGCTATGGATGAAAAATTCAGTCTTAATTTAAATCTGAGGCCTAATTCAAAAAATTTATACGAAGCTAGTCAAATACAGAAGTGAGTTTGTTCCCAAGGGGCCTGAACATTCACAATGATAAGACTACCTTGTTCTTCCAGGCTTCTCTCAGCCTATGGCTGTCAGGTATCATCTAGATATGTTTGGTTTAGTTAGGAACAGCATGATGGTTAGAAAAAGGGTGGAAGGAAGAGGCCAGTCAGACAGAGGCTAGGAAAATCATTTTAGCATTCATAGAAATGGCACTTGTTCATCCTCTTTTGCTAGGCTGAGCTTGTAGTGCTCCTGCCAGAAGCAGACAAGTATAACTCAGCAGCCTGGTCATGCTAAGCCAGCCATGGCCCCACAAAGCTGCTGGAACTGAAGTAAAAATGAGCCCTCAAACATTAATTTTCCATTTGTGCAAGAACTCAGCTGAACTGTGCAATTGTCCAAGACTTCTAGTCTGGGCTGATCCCTAAAATGAACCTTAACTGGAAGCACAGCTTGGTCAGCCAGCCTCATAAATAGTGTTGAAGGAGGTACCTGTTTTACTTCAGCCCTTCAAGCATCTCTTGTCATAACATTTATTCCATTTCTCAGACCCCTCCTCTTCAAATGTGTCCCTGTATAGGCCTCTACTTCAGCATTAGTCCTGTCCTACATCCTAACCCAAAACAAAAATACAAATTACTGATATAAAGATGTACCTGCCATCAGTAAAGGTGCAGATATTTCAAATTATATTTTTTTCCTTAACCCCTTGCTCCCCAGGCATATCCTTAAGATCTAACTAAATAAAAGATGACAAGGCTCTAATGTCAAGTGTCTCTGTTGGCTCATAGCCTCTCACTGCTTCAGGGTAGCTTCTCCACAGACTTAAGGTATTAATAGCTGCTTGGAGTGGTCCAGATTTATTCCAAGTCAGAGAAGGAGATAGAAATTAAAGAATATGGACAAGCAGGGGTTTTCTCTTTGATTTTTCTCTCTTCTTTTGTTTTCTCTTATTTTCTCTTATTTCCTTCCTTTCCTTTATATAGAGCAGTAGCATAAAACTCTAGCCCATGTGATTGAAATATAAACTTTAATCTAACTTGAACCCCGGCTCTTGAAAGCATCATCAGACTTATACCATAGTATATCAAAGAAAGAAGCTCAACATAACAAAAAGCTCGCCTTTGGCAGCCAGGAATTATCCCTATTCCTCAGCCTTTGCCCACTTCCTTAACAATGATTAGATAGATATAGATATAGATATAGATATAGATATAGATATAGATATAGATATAGATATAGATATAGATATAGATATAGATATAGATATAGATATAGATATAGATATAGATATAGATATAGATATAGATATAGATATAGATATAGATATAGATATAGATATAGATATAGATATAGATATAGATATAGATATAGATATAGATATAGATATAGATATAGATATAGATATAGATATAGATATAGATATAGATATAGATATAGATATAGATATAGATATAGATATAGATATAGATATAGATATAGATATAGATATAGATATAGATATAGATATAGATATAGATATAGATATAGATATAGATATAGATATAGATATAGATATAGATATAGATATAGATATAGATATAGATATAGATATAGATATAGATATAGATATAGATATAGATATAGATATAGATATAGATATAGATATAGATATAGATATAGATATAGATATAGATATAGATATAGATATAGATATAGATATAGATATAGATATAGATATAGATATAGATATAGATATAGATATAGATAGATAGAGAGATAGAGATAGAGATAGAGATGATAGAGATAGAGATAGAGATAGAGATAGAGATAGAGATAGAGATAGAGATAGAGATAGAGATAGAGATAGAGATAGAGATAGAGATAGAGATAGAGAGAGATAGAGATATGTAGATATGTAGATATGTAGATGTATATATAAAGACTAGGTCTATGGATAGGCTTAAGGTCCAGAAAATAGAAGCTGATTAGCTAAAGGGTATCTTTGTAAAGATACTAACTGTCTAAGCCAGGAACAGATTTTTAATTTTCATCTCCTAGAGCTATTCATTTCGGAGTTGAAGGCATTTTGCTTGAGGAAAGGCTGTTCTTAAATTTAAACTGTGGTTCTTGTTCAGTTAAAGGTGATGCACTTTTCTGCCACATAGCTGAGATTTCACTTCAAGATTTAATTCAGAACTAGCACCCCATATCATCAGAATAAGCAGCAAGTAGACTTGAGCCACTACCCATTCTCACAAGAGATTTCCAGCATGTATTTACTGAGCTCTGCTTCAGCACAGTCCCTGAACACATATTAGGGCTTAGCACTAGACTTTTCCAACCTTCTAGTTAATGCAGTCCAGCTGGCTTATATAAAGAGGAACCTGTCCTTAACTTATAATGTAGTCTACTCCTACCAAAAAAATAAAAAGAAAAAAAAATTGACCTTTTGACTTTTTTGTGCAGTAATCCTAATCTTAGCCCTATTCCTGAAGTAAACAACTAAAAATCCAGCCCCCAAAACCTGTGCCCTAAGAATGCCTAGTACTGGTCATGGCACATAGGACTAAGCTGATCACATTGCTCACAAAGTACTAAAGCATAAATGTTTTATACAAGTAATTCTGAACATGAGGAAGAAAAGACTTCATAGGAGTCCATGCTTAGAAATTCTCACTGCAATTTTTTTTGCAAGTGGAAAAACTGCTGACTTATTGCAGTAATCTCTAAGTGTATGTGTATGTGTATAAGTATGTGTGTGTCTGTGTGTATGAAAAATGTTCTGTATCAGAGATAGTTCCCATTTTCACTATTTCCCACTGGAAAGGGTATAAACTACAGAATTTCAAAATAATGTGCAGGCAAAATAACACCTCTGCTTGAAACCAATTTCCTATCATCTCACCGTTTCTCACAGTTAGCAACAAGTGCTGTACACCTCATTCCAAATAACTGGCATTACACTCTTTCCAGCCTAAAAGTACTGTGAAATATTAGATGTAAATTTGCAGAAGTGCTTAGGTGCTACATGCCAAGCAATTTCAGTTTCAGTAGGATTTCTGGGTATGTACTGACAGCATATAAACAACATAATGCAGTCCTCAGGTGAGGCTGTCTGGCCAGATGTGTCTTAACTGCTAGAGTGAGACACCAGCCACTTCTTCCCAAACCTCCATGCACTTGTGCTTTTATGGGGAAGGAGATGTCCATGCTGGCACAAATCTCTGTGACTTGCAGCCAAGTGTGAAGCTAACAAGCACTGCTGTCAGATCTGTGGGGAGCTCCACGCCTTCTCCACACAGCTGCTGTGGGACTGGTGCTTACAACAGCAAAGCAGGCATGGGTCTGTTTCAGGAGAAAGTCTGCTTGGTACTTTCTGGAGCTTAAGTCTGATGTATAAAGAAGAGAGCATGTGAAGAATTTTGTTTATCGCCTTAAAGTTACAAACGTCATCTGCTTAAAGCTAATTAGTTGCTGAAAACTTTAAATCTAACATAGGAGACAAGGATTGAATATGATGTTCAAAGGTTATACTGTAAATCCAGTTTATCACATGGATATTGCCACATAAATTATGATAAATTTGTGTCTGTGTATAGACAAATATATCTGATTTGTGGCAAAACCTTTTTTATCGCCATGAATTTCTGTTCAGTTCCTTGTTTTTTACTTTTTAATGAACATCAGAAGATTAAATTATTTTGCAGAGGGGCTCTAATGGAAGTTAAGTAACCTTTTCTGTTTTAATCCAAAACATACAAACAATATATGTTTCTGCATACAACTTACAGCCATGTTTTGAAACTGTAGCAAGGCAAACATGGTTTATACCTATATACTATGGCAGAAATCCAATATTCATCTCCTGTTCATATTGCAAGAAAATGAGATCATTTAGGTCAGAAAGAACAGCTGCTTTAATTATAACACCCTGATATGTCAAAATATTCATCATCTCACACAAACTCTAAGAACATACCCCAGGGATTCATTTCTATCATCCTGCTTTTTCTTGGGAAGGAGATTACATAAGAACACTCCAGAGCACTGGCTGCTTCAAGAAGCTGCGTAAAATAATTTTACCCCAAGCTCGATAATGCTATGGCAAGTAATATTAATCTAACTTTTAAAGTCTTTATTCCTCTCTTTGTGGTGGCTGCAGTAGGGGAAGATATTTTTGACAGCTGGGAAGATGCCCTGCAGGTTTCACATGCTGCTGCCATACATCCCCCCCAGACTCCTGCTGAGGAGTGCTCAGTGCCCACACCCACAGCTGGCAGTGCTGGTCTGCCTGAGGAACCCAAAGGTGTCCCTCCTTTAAGGGAATGGCTGCTTTGTGTTTTAACAGATGCTATGCTTCTGGTAGCGGAGAGATTAGAGGGACCATTCAACATTGAATCAGTCATGGACCCCATTGATGTCAAGATTTCTGAAGCCATCATGAACATGCAAGAAAACAGCATGCAGGTGTCAGCAAAGGTACTGTGTGAGTCGTGCCTTCTCTGTTGTTGAATGTCACAAGTGGGGGGAAAAGCATCTCCACCAATTTTTCTGTCTAGACTTAAAGAAAGATTGTCCAGACCACCAGAAATTAGTTTTGCCTGTTCAACAGTTCGCCAGACTGCTTTTGAATTCCTCACCTAGTTAAACAAGCTCTAATTTTTGAAAAGGAAGTGGAAGGAAGAAAGCTACCATTAATTAAACTTCAAGTTAATAGTTGCAAGAGATTTAAGGAAAATGGAGTGTGCTGAAAACCAGCAGTAACTGTGTAAGCAATATCCTGCAGAGTACTCTTGGTAACTTCCACTCATGTCTCATCTGTGATTCTACATATTTACTTCCAAACACGTTTTGATTTATCTAGGTCAGACTGAGGCACAGTGTGTTTGAGGTGAATACACAAAATGTTCCATTTAACCTCCTTTAATAGCTACTCTAGGGAAATACTACATTGGCCTGTCTCTGATTACTAGACCTCAGTTTGACAGAGTTTTGTCTGGATTCTGACACAAAGATAAACAGAGCTAATGATACCAGGTTCCTCCTTTCCATTTTTAATGTGTGTGTGTATACACAGATCACCACCACCTCTGACCCTCATGTTAATTAGATCCTTTGAATTCAGTAGCAGGTGCTGTTGAGCCAATAGTCAACAATTAATGGCTTTGCCTTAATATTCATCAGTGCACTGTGGCTGAAATTCTAAAGTCAACAGTTTGCCAAGTTATCTGCATTAGGAGCTTCTATCTCCCATTTAGCTCCCAGTAGTCAATTAGGTGCTGGCCAGACTGCCATCTAAGTCAGAGATTTTCCATTGCTTGGAAGGAAGCTGCTGTAGCTGGGAAAAAAAAGTGGGGACAAAAAGCAGGAGCCTGAGGTTTACATTCTTCCTGTCAACCCAAATTTAGATGCTTTTTATGGCCCCAGTGCTGCAGGTTACTAAGAGTTTCCTTCAATATACCTTTTGCTTTCAACCTACATAACATTCCTTGGATTTTAAAGGCAGTCTACATCCTGCAGGATGAGACTTTGTTCTGGCACCAGTGATCAAAGTGTTTAACAGCCAAATTCTCTCAGATATTTTGGCAATTAAAGGCTAGCTTCAGCACACTCAGCCCTTACCTCAAAAAAGAAACAAAAAATCTTTTCACTTAAAACTCACCCCAGGCCCAGGTGTATTTCGTTTTCCTTTTTACGTGTTTGGTTTTCACAGTTTTTCCATTAGCTGGAAAGCTGAATCCCCTGCCAGAGTCCAATGATGTTTTGGCATGAGTTTATCTCGCTACTTGTTTGTAGCAGAGCTACAGAGTTGTTTCTCCTGTCCCTCAAAAATATTTTATTTGCTGTAAAGATTAATAGCAATGCCATTTGCAACGCAAAAGTTTTTTCCTCTAAGAGAAACCTTAGACAATATTTTTTTTAATCTTGCCGAACAGAAGAGAAATTATATCAGCAAAATTTATTTCATTTTATTTTCATAGATAACAGAGCTGTCTATCCTTGAGGGACCTTTGTATATTTTCTGTAGACCATTATTCTCCTAAATAGGATTTCCTTGATCTCCTAGGTTATATCCCTCTTTTTTCATGTAACATGGAAATAATTCACCCTTAAAAAAAAAGAAGCAAAGGCTTTTGGGGATAGTGCTGCCCTCTTCTATGCCAGGTCAGACCTGCAGAGATGATATACAAGCAGACTTTGAATCTGTCCTCTGTCATCTAATTTTTTCCCCTTATACATATTGACCACTTAGAGCTTCAGTGGAAATGACAGATTCCTCACCAGGTGTAATGGGCTGCATGGAATGCAATTGCAGACCTAATGTGGGAGAAAAGCCACTCTCGTCAATTATTCTGAGATGCCACTCAGAAAGCTTCAAGCAGGGTGTTGAAATCATGATCTTTTCTATTTTCTCATTCTTCAGACAATTTTGTGCCTTTTATTTGACTGTTCCTACTGAAAAATGTGGTGACTAGGAATCATAGCTATATTTCCACAAGTCAGTCAGTGCATTTTTACAGTGGAAAAATGACGATGCACTGATAACATTATGCCTGCAACACCCACATACACATAGATTGTTTTTCACTGCTGACATGCAGCCTTTTCTACTTAAAAATCTGGTTGATGTCTGGAGAAGACTCTATGCTGTATTCAGTAGAATTTTCAGCCGTTTTATGTAATGTTGTTTTTCTTTTAAAAAGAGTGGGAAAAGTGAAAACAAAAGGTTTCTTCCTCAAGGAACTCTCACTTACTTCATCCTCTTTGTAGGCAGAAGATCCATACCTGATTTAATCCAAAATCCAGTGCTTCTGTTTCAAATAATTATATAAAATTGCCCTATTCCAAAAGTCCAAGAAAAAGCCGATGACTTAACAATTAATCAGTGCAGACAGTCAAGGCTTATTGCTTGAGTTCACTCCTTGTGTTTCATTTCCTTAGAAGACACAAACCCTCCATCCTCCTCTTTTGATGGCTGCACGTCAATACTGAGACAGAGAATTACAGAGGTACCACATGTACCTCTTCTGTCTTTGTCGTGCTGACCAAGGACATTCAGACTCAGACACATCCTGGTATCTCTCACTGCATAAAATGGAGCATCTCTGTTCCTAAGCCATTAACTTTTCTTGTTTGTGTGATGATTATAGTTGATTTTTCTAGCACTGTTCACATTGAACTTGTGCTAGTATTATGTTAAGATCCTCCAATTCATGCTGAGGCTGCAATCTCTCTCTGTTTTCTTGGTATTTCTCAGCAGTTTATATTCAGCTGTCTAGGAGGTTTGACCACAAATCTCTAGGCTTCTTGGCTGCGCACCTTGCACAGCTGTCATGTCCCTTAATGACAACCACACAAGGTCCTCATTTTGCCTCAGGGAAAGTCCCATTCCTGACAGCTGTGACAACTGGAGATGCTTGTCAAAAAAAGAGCAACAGTATAGAAAGTTATACCCCAAGGCCCAAGGCCTTTATGCTGGAAGGATCTATGTGCTCTGAATACGCCCAAAGCTTCCCTTCTCCAAGGGGAATGATGATCATCAAAACCAGTTTCCACAGATTTATCATCTAACACCTGCAGCCATCCTTACGTGCAAACCAAACCACAGAGAGTGCACAACAATCAGCCTGGGCTGCCCGAGATGCCTCCCAAGACATCAGTACCTTTTAAGAATAGGCCTTGCAGCCTGGATCTACCCAGACCAGAGTAACATTCCCTGAAGGTTGCCTCTGGCAGAAGTCAGGGTGCAGTAGATTTACCTTGGATTTCTGCTTATAGCAGCTGAGACAGGATGTCCTCTTTATTGAAGTCTCTTTGTTATTCTCCAGTGACATATTTTTGGTATTTGAACAATATAGTGCCAAATTCAGTGCTCAGCAACATGTTGATTATTATCTCAGGCAAAGTTTTTACATTTTACGCATTGTATTCCAAGGTTCAGCTCATATCCAAGACTTAGTCATAGCATACATTTACCTTATTCTCATTCTCATTCTACCTGAGATAATTCAGGTAGTCATATTCAGAGTCATAACATATAAATGCTCATTTCAATCTTGGCCAAAACAAGCATGTTTTGAGAGCTTTCACAATTTTCCCACAAGGTTGTCAGTACCAACACCTTTGATTCCTGCTTCAAGTCAAAAAGTAAAAGCTATATCTGCTCAATTTTCAAAACATGAATGTTTACTATCTGAATGTTACTAAACATGAATGTTGATATCTGCAGAGATTGCTCATTCACAATTGGAAGAAAACTCAAAAAAACAGCACAAAAGATGTTATAACATCCATTTTTTTTTCAAAATTGAGAAAATTCCTAATCTGGTTGCATAATCATGTCTCCATTGCTGCTCAAAACATAACATATTGAACTATTTTCTGCAACAGTCTGGTCCTATACAGGTATGTTAGACTGCTATAGGAGTCATTTGACTGTCATGATCAGATTTTTTCACTTTTGTATAGTCTATCCCATAACAGAGTTTCCCCTTAGTAAGTCTTAAATCTGCTTTTATCTGAGTTGATGGATATGCCATTTTAACCTATAAATATATGTTGCTTCTCAGCAATTACTTCACCTAAATGGATGAATGAGCTCCATGACATAGCAGGCTACCTATGCATTATTTATAAGGGGAATATCTTCACAGAACTGTATCCAAGGTCCTTCTTAAAATAGCCCACAAGTTTCATATTAAGAAAACCTCTTCATTTATCTGTGTTCTTTCCAGAGCTCTCTGCAGGAAAAAATATAATGGCATTTCAGGTAAAAAATCAATGCTATTCTATCTGAAGAGTCAATGGAGCAGAATCATATAGAGACACTCAACTGGAAACACTGAGCACTAGCACAGGGCTAAATAACAGCATGACCCAAGGCTTCACAGAGAACAAACTATGTCTTCCATAAAAATTCAAAACTTCAAATTCTCCTGGGCAAAGGGCTCTTTTTTCTACAGTATCTGCATCCTAGTCCTGAAGTAGATACTTCCATTTAGTCAGCTCAAGAGATTTAATTCTTCACTGGCTGTATTGACTTGTTCTCATGGCTTGGTTCATATCCCTGACCATAGAGATTTGGTCCATTTGAGCTTTAACTGCAGTTCAGTGGGGAATGGTTTCGTGTTATAGAATCTTAACAGGTATCTCAGATATCCCAGAACATCCCAAACTACTGTAGATGCTGTGAAGCTTTTTATCTTCCCTATCTTAGATGTATAGCTTAAATGTAGTACACAATGACAACTAAATTTAGCTTTCTTAATTTCAAATGGATTTCATTCTCTAAATTGAGATGAAATGGACTACACAAATTATATATAAAATAGAATTTTTTAGAGAGTGGGTTTATGCTACCAATTCACAGCATGTGTAATGAAACACCTGAATATTTTTCCAGAAATTGTCCTATACCTCTGAGTAGCATTGTAAAGAAAATATTTGTGTGCTTCTTAGGAAGCATTTGTTAATATCAGTTATTATCTTTTCATTTTGTGTTCTGTCACTTAACACCAGGATGAAAATTAAAAAATGTCTCTTTTGCACTCAAAATTCAGTTACTTAATATTGTATCCTTACTGCATTTCTGTAAGGTCATTTAAAAAGCATTTCTTTTTCTGAGATGTAAATATTATTGTCTAGTTTCCATCTGTAATATTGCCTGACTGTATGTAAATTTGTTTGCATAAAACCACTTGCTGCAACTATTTATATGAAGATAAATGCCACAAAGGTTCGGTTGAGTTTTTTTCAGTACATCATAAGAAAGATGAAATATAAATTATGTAGACTTGCAGTTGCACCACACGGTCATACAAGTAGCTTAACAATCACACACTGGGACATTTAAGGAGACGTGCTCTTGCTTTCCTTTCTCCTGAGAATCTAGTTGTATGTTTTGGATAATTGTCACTTGCTTTGTAGGCAAATACCCAGTTGTTCAATTGAGTAAATGGAATTTCATCAATATCTAAATAAACAATTATGTTTTCAGTGCATGTCTTATCTCAAGTCAGGAGAAACTTAAGTAAACTTTTGTAAGTATAATTCATGCTCTTAACATATAGATTTCACCCTTTAAATAGTATAGTATACTACACAATCATGTACAAATCTTGAATATTAATCTTAGTTGAATTTTCTTCACAGAGGAAAAATAAGATTCTTTCCTGGTGAAAGGTTTAGAGCTTTATAACCGAAAATCATTTTTCTTGGTCAATTAAATTAATTTATTGTCCAATAGTCCTCAGGACTAGGGAGACTTGAAACACTTAAAACAGATATTCTCAAACCACACCAAACAGTATTCAACTCATAAATTAAAAATCCCAATGGCCATACAGCAGCTGACTTGCTGGACTTTGAGCCAAAGCAGACCTGATGACTGGACGTATATTTAGTATGCATCAGCTTCTTTCAGCAAATTTTGAATCATTTGGGGCCTCAAAATTAACATCAGGAAACCTAACTGAGAGCCAATTCAATGTACCCTGCGAGAAACAGAAGTTGCACCATGAACTTGGGTCATTCTTCCACAGGGTGCAGTCCTTCAGGCACAGCCTGCTGCAGTGTGGGTCCTACCAGGAAACCTGCTCCAGAGTGGGCTCCTCTCTCCACAGGCCTGCAGGTCCCTGCCAGGACCCTGCTCCAGCACAGCCTCCCACGGGGTCACAGCCTCCTCTCAGGCACCCACCTGCCCTGGTGTGGGTGTCCTCCATGGGCTGAGGGTGGATCTCTGGATCCCCATGGACCTTCCAGGGCTGCAGGGACACAGCTGCCTCACCATGGGCTGCACCACAGGGAATCTCAGCTCTGGCACCTGGAGCAGCTCCTGCCCCTCCTTCTGCACTGCCCTTGGTGTCTGCAGAGCTGTTCCTCTCACATGTTCTCACCCCGCTCTTCTCTGGCCTCAATTACACCTGCACAATGACTTTTTTTTCCTTCATAAATATCTTATCCAAGAGGCATAGCTATCATTTCTGATCAGCCCAGCCTTGGCCAGCAGTGTCCTGGAACCTGCTGGCAATGGGTCTGCCAGACATGGGGGAAGCTGCTGGCCAGCTTCTCACAGAAGCCACCCCTGTAGTCCCCCTGCTACCAAAACCTGGTCACAGAAACCAATACAGCCACACAAAAAGGAACAATTTGGTCCTACAATCAAAACACAGCATCATTCAAACAGTCTATGTATGACATTAGGGTTTTGTATAATATATCTTATGGAAATCCTGACATTTAATTTTTTTTCTTTTGAATGGAGGCAAAATGTTGAAACAGCCAAAATACAATGGTCACAAAACCAGAAGGGTGATTCCAAAACTGAAAAAGTTGGTATGAAGGCAAATACTAAATTTCTGCTTCATGAGAGCACTTGAAAATTTTAACTCCGTGGATATTCTACCTCTTCTTGGATGTGCAGTTTGTGCAAAAATGCCTCTGGGAAATATGCTTGATATCCAGTAGTCAGAAGGGATAAAAATTAAAATTTTCCACCTTTAGTACCTACCAGATACACAATACTGAAACTTTGTTCCAAATGGAAGTATATGAAAAATTTCATAACCCGGAACATTATTTTCTATACCCAGAAAACAAACACACTAGCAGAACATAATTATCACTGTTGCCCCCCTCAGTCTGCCTCACCCCTCTTCTACAGAGAGATTGGTAGGGAGCAAGAAAGTTATCCAGTTACAAGACAATTTCATCATTGACCTTTTCTCTAAGACTACAAATAAGATTGCAAAGTAGAAGGAGCTGTAGGTAGGGATTATGGATGACCTATGATTCTGCGTAAATACCACATTTTAACAAAACTGAAAACAGTTATCAGCTATGTCCTGCCACAAAGGACATCCTTTCATGCATTTTTCTTCCTGGAAAGACAGCAATTAAGACACTTTCAGATGTTAATTTCTCATAATAATCACCTTCTTAAATTAAGGGGGTTTTAAGGTCCCTATATGTTTCTATGCCTTCACCAAGCGATTAATAATGCTGAATTATTAACCTAAATTTTAATGCAGGCCAAGCACTCAATTCACTAGTATGAAAATGTCAATCAAATCTTGTTTCAAGTATACAAAAGAAAGAATAAGAATCTACAAAGTACCAGCTTTCCTTTTTTTATGATTTTCATATAACCAACATATAACCAAGAATGTCTTTTTCAGGTTTTCCAAGGATGTGGCCAGCCTAAACCAGCACCTGCCCTGAGATCTTCCCGTTCTGTCCCTGAAAATTTCAACACCCGGTTTAGACCATATAACCCAGAGGAACGACCTACAACTGCTGCTGGCACAAGTTTGGATAGGCTGGTAAGGCAAAATATATTCCATTTTCAGTTTAGTACAAAAGGCTTGGTTGTATACTAGAAGGTGATCATCTCCCAATTTAATAATTTTATAATATCTCTTTATAGTTTCTTTGCCAGCTGTTCCTGCATTTAGTAAAGCTTTTATTCTCCACTGGAAATGGTATAGAATTTCATTGTAGGAGAGCAGTGTGGCTCAGTTTTTATGTATTAGACTTGTTAGAAGAGAATAAACTCTTTCCTAGAGGCTAAAAACCACATAAACCTTTGCAGGTACTTGGCAGTATAAATTTTGTATCAAAAGTGGTCTACAACGATGTTTTCTATTTTTTATTTTATAAAAAGTTATGTATTAAGGCCATTTTTATCACCTGGTTCTTTAATGTACACCCTTGCAAAGGCACCTTGATTTGTTTCACTTTACTTAATTATAAAATTACCACTGCTTTATTTCCATCCATCTCAACAATTGGCTTTAATCAACTAAAACTTCAGTGATCGTTAATCTTGCTTTACTTATTCAATCATTTTGGAAAAAAAATACTTTAACATAAGATTGTTTTCTTTACTACTAATCATCCGATTCACATTTCAGACTTCATTGTTCCTGCTATTTACTACAGTTATTAGTATCATCCCAGCAATCATCTGTAGGTAAAACCAATGAGCAAAAATGAAGAGCTTCTGATTTTAAAAAGGCTGTATCACATGCCCTCAGCTTATTGCTGCACACTTGCAGAGCACTGGTCTGTATTGCCAAAGAGAGTACCCAAATATACCAATGCAGATGAGAACCCAGGTATCTTCTTGAAGCTGTCATTCATTAAATCCATGTGATGGTCACAGTAGTTTTTCACAGTGACAAGTCTTTCCAATTGCTTCTGTCTATGCTGTACTCTATGTACTCTATTCTGTCAATTTTCATGGCAAATCAATAGGAAAATAACATGGCATTTCTAGTCAAGACATGGGATTATCCTGCAGCAAAAAGCAACATTTGTTAGTTCTCTGTACTTCTGGAATTAGTGTAGCCTGGTTATCCTAAAAGGAAAAGCAAAGATCTTACCTCCATTGTAGATCCTACCACAGCAAGATCATAGTGCAGTGCAACATCTCAGCCTAAAAATCTGACTAGCAGTACTCAATCTATATTTGATGTGATCTTAATTTTACCCTTTCACTTTAGATTCAGAGAATCAGTCCTCCTGCATTGCTCGGAACAGAGGCCTGGGTCTTAGTGTAGTATTGGCCAAGGTGAAGTGAAAGGTCACCAAAGCCTTCAGGTTTCAATCATGCTGTGTCAAATCTAAAGGTTGCAAACAGCTAAAATGGGAGGAAGAGCATAAAAAGGAAGGGTCTGGAAGTACAGCTCATCTTGGATTAGTCTGATGATGTAAGAACAGTTCAAGTGTTTTTGTCATGAAAAAGGAAGTTTTAAGATACATTACATATTGACATAAGAAGAATACTTCTGAACACATTCATATCTTTTTTAAAATACTAACTTGCAAAATACTGAGCAGCACACTGAATAAAGCAGAGATGTGTCCTATGCTGCCAGCCTTTAAAGGCTGAAACTGATGAAAGTTGCCAATGCAGATAATTCTTTATAACTTCTAGACTTTGAAAGGAGAACTTATCTCCATATGATTTAACTAGTTTAGTTCATGCATTATTTCAGGAAAAAAACCAAGGACTTTAGTATTGTTGCTGTTAATTTTAAAAATGTTCAAATTCCTATTTCCTGTTCTTGCTGATGGTATTTGAAATAATTACTGTTTATGGTCTGTTAATGATGAGTGTTGGTGTCAAATCCATCTTCAAATGGCAGTGATGAATGTGTTGTCTCCTTCTGGGCTGGGACCAACCATCTCTCAATTCAGAGATGGCTGCTGATCTCAGTGGAGTTAGGAAAGGTAGTTTATGTGGATTAGAGCAGACGGCCTTATTTCAGAGCTGTAATCCCTTAGCAGCTCTTGGGAAAGGTCACTGCCTGCATCTCACACCATCTTGGGTAATTTTATCCAGAAGGATATAAATGCTACACTTCTGCCTCACAGAAACACCATTTAACCTGTGTTAGAACCTCAGCTTTCCATGTGCTGAATCATTCCCTGAGTGATGCATATCTCTTCATTAACTATAGCCAGAGCTTGGAAGAAGACCAGCTTCCTTTGGATACTCCTAACCCTGGCATTGTTAACAGGATGTAAGGAGGACTCCATGCACAGCAGTTTCCTTGTCTACACACTGATCATTTTCTGTTGCTTACTTCATGTAAATACACTGCAATATTAATATTTTGTTGGTATTTTCAAACACTTAAAGACCATTTTGATTATTATCAATATAAGAAACAAGTCTTTCTTGTGGTTCAGAAGACTGTTCAGTGTTATATTAATGCTTTTAGAAGCATTTTCTGGAGTTTGTGTTCATGAAATGCTGTCAGACCACTTGCCTTTAAACTGTCACCAAAAAGTCCAAACATGCAGTCACAAAAACCTCAAAAGAGGTGACAAACCATTCTGCTTTTATCTGTCTTTGACGGCAGAAGAAACCAAGTTTAGAAAATATTTCCTCTGCATCTCAATGCTATACAAAAATGCAACACATCTGAACCTAATTCTGTTTTAGTTCTGCTCATATCCCCACTTACAAGCTTAATTCAGTTGGGCATATTTTATCAGGTGTGTTGCATAAAGCAGCCCTCATAAGAAGCCTACACTGAAATCACCAGGTACTGAACCCATCTGAGAAAGTGCTCCTTCATCCTTGCCTGAGCTTATGTGATTAATCCAGCTATTCCATTTCAAAAGGAGGGAGTGATTTCTCTGTGTTATTGTCATAGCTGTAAAAAATAAGGCTTAACAAATAAGAAATAGATCAAAATTAATTATAAGAAAGGTGGAAAATTTTAAATTTCCCCCAAAAGCTGTGGTTTATGTGGTTTTAAAGTATCTGATGTATTTAGGAAGTTATGTAGAGCTTGAGAGACTTGTCTAAGCATGGATGAAAAGCATCATCTGAGACATCCGAGGGTATCTGAAATATAGGACCAGCAGAAGACTAAAGGGGACCCGACACTTCTGGAGCAGCAGAGGGGAGCTGGCTTGAATACACTTGAGAAGCTCAAGCAATTCAAGATACTTATGCTCAGACAATTCAATGACATCTTCACAGCACTGGGCCCAAAAGTCAGGCTCTTTCTGAAGTCAATGGAGAGAGACACACATCTTTGGAGAGTGATTCACCCCATCTGTCACAGACATCTCTCAAAGACTGGGAAAGAAAAGACTCAGTTGGAATATCCACATGTAGGTAGATAAGACTCAAATGCCTCGGAGTATTTAAGTCATCTAACTGAGCTAGATAGAACAGTAATTTGAGATGCGTATGCTCCCCTGGACTGGAAGCTGAAGTTTGGATACAAAACCCTAGAGGATGTCCACTATGAGGCATCCAAGTGGGAACAGACCTGAGCCCCAGCTGTTTTCTGCAGGTTACACCTTGTGAAATTCGGGTACGTAAATATAGTCACCTAATGCTCTTTGAGATGCCTGTGCTCTTCAAGATGTCCAAAGGTGAAAGCGAAGTTGCAGAAGATCTGGTTGCAAGTAAGATGGAATATCTCAGAGCTGCTAAATTCACTTGCTCTGCCTACATTTAGATAACTGTATTCCACATTATACTGGCTGTAACAGTAGCAAAAATGAGGACTTTTCTGATTCAGTATAGAAATCCATAGTGCAGATACCTAGAACCAGCTACCTTGATTTGAGTCCACATGACTGTCACTTTTACTGTTAACAGAGAGAAATAAAAGCCTTTGTTCAGTTGTCTAAACATGGGTTTAGGCAACTGATTTAAGATCTCATATTTCTAAAGTACAATTCATCTCATCCTAAAGTATACATTTGAACAGCTCAGAGAAATCTTTCCATATCCCTCTACTGCAAAGTGCCAAAAAGAGACAATCTTAGTCCAGGCATCTAGCAAATACACCTGAAGATCAATAAATTTAAAAATTGTAAAAAAATTAAATCATTTTAACCACTGAGCACACCTGCTTCTGTAGAGCATGATCTAAGGTTTCTCATTTAAAATCAACTGCTTATAAAGACGCATTATCTTCTTTGTGGTTGCCTGTTTGGTATAACCTGTGGTTTATTTTGTTTTGTTCTGTTTTTCTGTTCCCTGAATCTGTTTCCCTCTTGCTTCCCAGAGGACTATCTGGAGGACAATGCAACATGGTGTAAGCTTTGGTATTCTTATTCTTCACTTCATTCTCATTTGTCTTTGTACAGTGCTGGACAAAACACTTGTTTAAGTTTCATCCTTACCATCTTTACTTTGTTTGTGTGTCTTGTAGGCTAAAATACTAGTAACTCTTTCTGTAATTTTGCATTCTAATTTCATTCTGCCAAGTGCCCAGAGCTGCTGTTGACTTCCAGTATTTTTCTCTCACCTCAAGGATGATGCCTCATCCCCAGAAAGGAGCTATGTATTCCTCCAGTGAACAAAAAACTGGTGTAAGCATCCCCATAGTCTCAAATCCCACAAGGGTATGTGGAGCAATGCATACACTGCAGTAACATTCAGCTCTGAGTGCTGTGCCTGGAGCAATGGAAATGAGCTCCCAGGCCTTCCTGGGCTCTCTCCCTAAAACTGCTCTCTCCCTGTCTTGCTGGCCAATTTTCTTATGCTTTACAGCTTCATAAGTTTTTGTTGCCGATAGAGGTCCCTGGTTCCAGACAGAAAAGCCTTCCTCAGCAGGGCTCAGCCAGCAGAGCCCAAGGGGAAGGAAGGAACACAGCACAGATTTGCATTTAGCATGGACTTAATAGTCCAGCTTCTTAGCAGGACTAATTAGTCTACAGAGAGCACCATGCTGATACAACCATGCTGCTCCTGTGTTTGAGCTGCCCCAAGTACCTCTGTATCCACCACAACACTGTACAGCAGTGCTGTCTTAATTCAGCTGGAATTTCTCCTGAGAACATACTGCAGCCTGACCTGGCTGGACGTGTACAAAATAATTCCGCGTTTTCTTTCAGGAGGACATGGAAGGTTTCTTGATTTTTTTCACCGGGGAGCTGATGCACTGTTAAACATATAATACAAAATGCACATGCATACTATGGAGACAAGCAACTGAGAAATTGGCCGTGGCATTCATGGGTGATTTGCATTCACGCACAGTACAGTGGGTGCATGGATTAGTGGATGAGCATGCACCCTGTCTGAGAAAGAACACCTTTTATGCTCTTTACCCTGGGGAGGGGAATATACTGTGTCACAGTTTGTGGGAAAATGTTCTTTTAACATCCTTTCTGAATTCCTTAGAGTAAAAGTCTCAATTTCCATGTGGAAATTACCCTGAACTACCCTTTCTAGGAATAAATTCCAATGTACTTCAAGTCTCTTTTTAACTTTTTTATTCCACTATGCTATGTTTTTTGTTACAGTAAGAAAATGTGATTATAACCTAAAAAATCAGTTGTGAGCAACTTTTTTCTGAGTGCTCCAAAACTACATGAAATAGAAAATATGACTTAAAAAAATATAATCTGCTTTGCATTTTAGCTACAAGAGACTAAAGGTAACAGGACTGTATTCACACATTGATCTGAATTGGCCAGGGAATCCTCCAGGGCACTCCTAAAAGTGGATTTTTCATTTCAGTTTTGTTAGACTCTATTTGGTCCAGAATCATGAACTGTGAAATACATGCCATGATAGCACAATTTTCCTGGGATAGGATGTTTATCCTCAGGATTTTTTTTTCCTCAAGAGGTTTCAGAATAAAATCCAGAAGCTGTAAGTCTTAGAAAGTTTAAAGTTCTGAGATTAATTCTCCAAATATTTTCTGCATACTGAGGCCAATAGGATAAGATACAAACAATGAGCCTGTAAAACACATCATAACTCTGGAGTTTTGGGTCACACTCTTAAGGCTGAAGACAACAGGCTTGCACAAGTGTTCAGAAGCCCACTGGCTTCCCACAGACTACTATCCCAAAACCTTTAGATGCTGTGCTGTTAGATTTGATAACCCTGTGTGATGTTAATCAGCAGATGATTCCCGAAATGTTCAGCTCCTCCAAGTTTTACATTTTGCATGTTTAGAGTCTTGTTTCTTATTATCTGTTTGGATGCAATATGCAAAATGAAAAAATATGTTTTACCACATTCGTTGTGGTCATTTGGTGTTAGCTTTAGGCTTTGATTGGTTCTCCAAAAATAAGTGTTTGCGTAGTATCAAGTATTTTGTTTAGCCTCAGTTCCTGTCTCACAACAATATCTGAGTTTAAGTCTGTACGATCATTTTTTCCCTCATGGTTAATACCAGTTCCAGCTGGCAAAGGGGGATGAATGATGGTGGCTGTCAGAACCCTCCTGGGAGACCTGACAGAGTCCTGTTTTTAAAAATGGTGGTATTATTCCATCCCCCAGGTGAATGGTTGTGCATGCTGCTGTACCTGACGCACTGCATTCCTAACGTGCGTGAGGTGGTTGCTAAGACAGAGCTTTGTTACCGTGGTTGCCTCTGTCTTCAGGTGGAATGGGTCTGCCTGCTGCTCAGACCCCGACTAGCACGGGCAAGGAAAGGCCATTCCCCAACAGTGACAGGAAGCACAGAGCTTTACATTAATTAGTTGTCAGAGAAAATGCACAAATCTTGACTGCCATGCAGTTTCTGCCTTGTCTGAAGAGTGATGTCTTGTGGAACACGGTGCCTGCTTTGATCGTCTTCTAAAATGGACTTTTTAATACTAGTTGAACTTCCTTTAGCTGCTGGGTGTGAAGACCCACTGAGTCATCATCGCATTTCCAGGGAGGTCTTAGGAGTGTGAATGGTACTATGGATCACTGTTAGAGAGGTGGGGAATACAAAACCTTTAGATAGAATCCACTCCTAATCACCGGACTTTTGGCAAACAGTAAGATGAAGAAATGGCACAGTTATGGGTCTTCGCTTGGTGTACATTGAAAAATTATGTGATTGCTGAACTTGGCTTTTAGGGTAAAGAAAAGTAAGATATCTAGGCTAAAGTTTGCACATCTGTGCCTTATCAAACCAGATGAACATGAAGTGGGATTTGTCTTAGCTTTTTGTGTTCCTAGTGTTGCAATCAAGTCTGAACTATCACTCCTTTACTAATAGATGGAGATAGCACCTCCAGAGCTTCCTTTAAATACTCATTTAGAGAAGACAAGAATCTGAATGATTCTTGAGAATGAATAGAATCCAGATTGTTAATTCAGAGATCCAATTTGTAGATGTCTAAATGTAACCATAATTCTTGGAACTGGAGCTAGGCTTTATGAATCAGATGTGCACAAAGAGGTTTTGGTCTGCAAGATATATTGATACATAGTTCTTATCATACTCCTAATCATGTTTAATGCCATGGTATCATCAGGTAGGAAGGATAGCTAGACTCAAATGAAATTGTTAATTTGAAGGCTGCACAGCTTCTATTCAATGGAAATTTCACCTTGTAAATCTGGATTACGATCTGCTTCCTTCCATTTGATGTTTTAGCTTCTGCTCAATAAAAACTAGGGTTCTTTTTTTCAATATACAGAAAGTTTATATTACTAGCCTCTGAAAGATTAATCTGAGCTGGAAATATATTTGCACTGCTCTTTCAGCTGGAAGATAGATCACATTTCATTTCACATGTGTGTGCATGAATCTGTGCCGAAAGAAAAGTCAATTCTTAATGTTCTTGTTCATGATAAAGAAAGATAGTAACTATATATACATCTTCTGCATTTAGTGTTTCGATATCATATGAGGAAAGAAAAAAGATTTAAAAATTAATGGCAGGGCTTGTGTTGCCCCTTGCAGTGCGTAAACCATGCTCATTTAGATGCTTCTGAGCAATATGACAGTAACAGCGATGACTGTTAGGTGTTACACTGCCTGGAAAGGTGTTACTCTGTGATGAATTCTTGCATTGTTAAGATGAGTGCAGCCAACAAGTTCTAGGTTTTCATAAAAAATGGATTTGTGATATATTATCTGTTCATCTACCACTACAGAATTAGAGGGTCCTTTTATATGCAAGTGACTACAGAAGATAAAATGTCTATCCACAACAAAAGCAGTTGTGTACAAGCTATAGACAACAAGAGAGAAATTAAAACTTTGGTAATTTCTAAATTAGTTGCAAATAGTGAATCTCACCCTCCAAAGAAAAACATGTTTTATGCTTTATTGACAATTAGTTTTCTCCAGCTTTTGCAGATTATTTTATTTTGTTAGACTGCAGCACATGGATATATTGTGAACTCATAGCAGGAGTGTGCAGTGCTGGACTCCAGTTAGAACAAATAGTAGGTTACAGTAGACTGAAACTGATTTTCCAAACTAAACATCTCATAAGTTTTTCTTTGATTGTAATAGACAGAAAATGGCACATTATGGACTTTTATGTGTATTACAGTGGCTAAAGGGAGGTAAAATACAAGAAATAAAAATATTTATCTTCATTAAAAATTGTGAGCCTTTTGTGACCCTTCTTTAGTCAAAACTGAATATTTTACATTAGGAAAGATTCTTATATTTTTTTTCTGTTCTTGTCATCCTTCAATCTTTACCATCCCTCAATCATATCAATGTATCAATCTAGGTTGTTGAGATAGGAATACAGGATGCTTCTATAATGCAGAGCTGCGTGTAAACAGTAAATCTTGAGCTGCTAGTTACAGATGTTTGATGGGAAAGCCAAAATGATTAATACTACTGGGGAAGGGAAAAGCATGAATTTATCACATCAAATTGTATCCATCATTAAGAGAGGACAAGCCTAAGACTGTGCATCTCTGACCAAACCCAACAGCATTTTCAGGATCCTAGTCTGGGTGTAGACCCTAGCAACCTCACATGTCTGCATTAAGGCAAAATGAGTAGCTAACATAGTATCAATTCAGATTCTTAGTCAACATGGAGAATGGGAGAATACCTGCAACACACTTCAACAGATCCCATTCTGGACACTGCTGAGTACTGAGGTACACGGTAACAGAGAATTCTGCCTACAGGATTAGGATTGAGTAGTGTGGACTCCTTGCACAGCTGGTTAAGAAAACAGGTATTTTCAGAGGGTAATTCCCAGTCTAATGGAGATATCTGCCGGAGATTGCACAAACAGCTCTGTGGAAGTGCCAGTGTTTCTCTGCCAGCTATGAAGAACTTTAGGCTTCACAAGATATTTAGGTTACAGAGGGTTAGAGTTGAGTTAATCTAACTCCTTCTGAGCAGTCAATACCTGACTTCTCCCCAAACAGGCCTGCCAAAGTGAAAGTGACTAAGACTATTAGAATTAAGGACTCAGTAGTCAACTGGGGACTGAGTAGAGCTCACAATTTCACCATGTTCCAGTGGATTTGTGATCTGGTGACAGCAATCATAAATTACCATCATGTACATGTCTTTGTTGGTTTTCTTGGGTCTTGCTGCTTCTGTACTGAACGTATGTCATGTTAATGTTACTTCTGGTACCAAAGAAATGGAATTCACTCTGTCTGATTCAGTGTCTTCAATACAGATGCTCTGTGGAGCTGTATTTGTTAATCTTCTTCCATGATAGCGGTGGAGAGCTAGTCAAGCGGGTCAGTACACAGAAATCATTTGCTGAAACACAAGTGTCATGATAAGAGTCATGCCCTGAACTATCTAGGTATCTGCAAAGAGCTAAGAGATGTGGTAAAGGCCTTACAGAATTTCTTCCATCTTCTGGATTCTCTAGAGGACTCAAACATGGCATTAAATTAATTTGTATCTATATTGAATGAGGGAGCTGAGAGCTACTCATAAGATCTTGAATAAACCAAAATGGGACAGCTGGCAAACTGAATAACTGTCTAGATGCCACTGACTAAGAGGTCAGAGCTTTTCCAGAGAGAGACTTCACATGAGTGTCTCAGGTATGGTGTGGCACCTATTTGACATCCATTCTGGAAGAGAGGGAAGGTTTCCAAAGAAAGTGGATATCTGTCTGCAGGCAGCTCAGCCTCACTCCATGTCTCCACTGTTTGTGGTGGGTTCTCAGACACCTAGCTGATATGTCAACACCCACACTGATAGATTTAAATTCAGGCAAGACTAATGCACTGCCAGATCCTGATGGACAGCTGTCATTACTGTTGATTTTTATAGGGGCAAACCATGCTGCTGATACTCAACCAGTCTTAACAGTCCCTAAGATAATTTCCTTTGCTTTAAAGTGCTGAGAATTTTCCTTATCTATTATGTATTTGGACAGCATAAACGCTATATAGGAACCCAAATGAAAACAGACCAGAATGAAAGTTGTTTTTCTCTTGAAACATTCAAGCCCATAAAAATATCCAGTACATAATAATGTGTTACTTAAGTAACTGCTAGAGAAAGTAAAGTAAAAAGCTAATTGCTTAAAGTGCATTTTGTTTTTAATATAACATACCCACAGTGCTCCTATATTTAAGTGTGATATATATAGAGAGAAATAACAGGAATTTGAGTAATGTATTTCTTCTGCTGAAAAAAGCATCCGTCATTTAGAGGAAAAAAATCACTGCATAATAAATGAACCTGTGAGAAACTTCCTTTTCTGTGATGTCACAATGAATGCTAATGAGCTTTAAAAAATCAGGGAACATTTATAATATCAGAAATAATTTGTACATAAAAATCTTTTCAACTCTTATTCCCTCTTCAGAAAAAATCCAGTTGATCAAATCCATCTAACTCCAGACACAGACAGATAATGTATTCTTCGGTGTCAGCTGAGAGAAATAGGCACTTTCAGGGCACAGTTGATCTGAGGTACTTTAAAAATCTTTGTTGGTTTAAATAGCACTTTTACTTCTTCACTTCTTGCTTCTCACCATTGTCTGCAGAAGAAGAGTTTGTAGTTCACGCAGGAACACTGACATCATGTGAGATTAATTTCATTGAGTCTTCTTTCTGAAGCTCATGGTCTGGATAGACTAGTTTATTACTATCATATACCTTGATGGTATTTCTACTTGATTTGGTTTGACAAGGGGTCACACTGTGCTTGGCATTGAACACATACTGAAACCCTGTTCCTGTCTTCAATGCCTTAATGAGCTCCATCTTTCAGACTTCTTCTGACATAGAAGATGCAGGATTCCCAGCCACTGCTCATTGCCTCTATGTTTTTCTAACCATTCATTTGCACTATGGGAATGGAGTGATTCAGAAAAACAAATCAGCTGTTCCTGTAAAGCGTGATATTCCTAATACCCAATTAACAAAATCTGAATAGTAACCTGTTTGCCTCACAAAAGAAAGAGGAGAAAGCTTACATTGTCTTCCCCTTGTCACTCATGCTCAGGCAATTCAGATTACACCTCCAAGTGCAGAGCAGTAGAGATGGAATTCTGTCCAGGGTGCAAGACTCCCAGAGACTGGGAATAGCTTCCTCTTGGTCAGGTACGGAGCATTTTCACATGCAGTGGTGGGACTGGAAAACCATGACTGTTTTAATCTGCAACCCATGTCTACCAGATTGTAATGCATACATAGTTTGGAAAGAAAATGAGGATATCTCCTGTCTGAATCCCACCCAGATTCTTCTTCCCAGTCCAACTTTAGTTCTCCTAGGAAAAGACCTTCATCATTAAATGGAAAATGGATAACTCAGCTCTTTTCTGCTTGCATGGAGAGGCCTAGATTCATTATACTTTTATCAAGTCACCCCTTGCTGGATAAAAATCAATGTGGCAAAATCAGATCCCTTAAAAATCTCTTTTATCATGAAATCAGCCAGATATAGACATATAGGGGAAAGATGGATTGGAGAAAAAGTACTGCCTGTAAAACATGCAGCTCACTTGGGAATGTGACTAGCTGAAAATTGACTTGGTAATGTTCTGGGACAAAACCCCTGGAATTCTCAAGCTAGTTGTGGAAGTACTTTTAAGAAATCCTATTTTCCACAGGTTGTAATGTTGATTTATTTCTGTGCTAAAATGTGAAATAATATGGCTGGCAAACATGCTTTCAGAAATCTAGAAAATAGTTAGTGATATATAGGGACATATTCTTCAATGTCATTTGTTCCTTAATGTGTCCCCATGGCAAAGGCACCATAATCACTTCGAGGCCACTCATTCCCATGCTTTAACACTCTCTCTGCTCCCAGCCATTAGCTTCATCAGAGAGAAAACAGAGATTAGAAGGGCATCATTGTCAAAAGGAAGATCTGAGCAAGATATTTCTGTCTTATAACCACACAAATTTTAACTCTGGCCTCCAGAGTTAAAGGGTTTTGGGTGACCAAAGCCAGACTCTCACGTACAGGATATGAGCCACACTCCAGAGGTGCTCAGTGGATGCTAAGGACACAAGCCAGTTGCTGAACTTTGCATCCAGAAAAGAGCCCACACACACTCTGGAAGCTCTCCAACAAATGCAAGTGAACTTATCAGGCTTTCAGGAAGGGCTCTGATGCTACATGGTGATCACACAGCTGAGTTTAGACACATGCCTAAATATTTTTTTCCCCATCTGAAGCACTAGAGTGTCTGATGCTTAGAACTTCCAAATTTGTTTTGCACTTATCCAGGTAGCCATTCCCTAAATGAAATGGGAATATTTTGCCCTTTTCCACTATTAGAAGTGACACATAACAGGACTAACATTAAGGTTCTCTTTAGGATTTATTGCACTTCTGAATGCAACGTTACCTGATTTTGAGATATTACTCCTCTAGCTGTTCGCTTGCTGAAATGTTTTCTGACAAAGAAAGTAATATTCACACTATAATCCAGACCAACCACTAATTTCCAGTAAGGCTCATTTAGTTTTAATGGATTAAATTGCATAGTCAGGGGGAAAGAGCAATGATAAGAACATACCTGTGAATGCTCCATTCTTGCTGCAGTGGTGGAAGTTGCCATAGTAACTTATCAGGATAAGTTAATCAAGCTTTGCCTGTTACCAGAAACCAAATAGAGCAAAGACTCCAAACCATGGATCTTTAGGCAGTTATTAAAAGTCAGATTGATATTCAGCTAGAGGTAGATAGGGCAAGGGGACAAGGGTCTGTCAGATAGAAATCGTAGGGATAATCTGTTGGGATAAAGGAATTACAGAGGAAAATGGGGTTATGAGGCACAGCAAGTGTTTTAAATTTATATTCATAATATTCAAATATTATTCTGGTTCAGAAAGTACATTTATTTAAATAAGGTTCTGGTATTCCGTATGGTTTGCTCCATCCCTTATATGACTACTATCATATTTACTTAGTCACAGCTATTTTTCTTCTCCACTCAGTCTTCCAGGGTGAGCCTAGCAAAAGAAAATTAAATTGTCCTACTTGTCTTTCATATGTCATCATTTATAACCTGAAGGAACCTACCTGTTTTTCTTTTACAGTACCTGTCTATTGCCTGGGGGGTCATTTGTGAAGGAGAAAAGCAATATGATTTTCATGGGCCAGTGTGGGGATCAAAACTTGTTTCATGGACTATGACAACAGAGAAAGGTGCTGTGTTTTCCACCAAGGGTACACTGGAGAGAGGAGGGGGACACTAGGGAGAAGCTTGTTTCTCCATGTGTGAACGTGCAGGCCAAGAGGTTCAAGATGGCCAGGAATTTCAGTTCTGGGAATTGTCTGTATGCTCAGGTGCAGGTTCAGGGAACACTAAAACTCTTGAGACCTTTGCTTGGAAACACAGAGTGTGTTCTCCTCTCCTATTCCCAGCAGCCAAACAGTTTTTACTTTTTCTCTGTACATAGAATTTTTAACTTACCTGTAGGCTTCAGGTATGAAAGGCCATGACAGTATGGGCAGCTTAGTGCCCTGCACCTGCTGGTCTATAGCATAAGGGATGGAGGCATAAGCACTGCAGCCTGCTAAACATATTCCACAATTTTAAGTGTGGAGCAAGCTATGCTGGCTGCTAGAAGGGCAGCAAGCTGTTACCCTGCACTGCACATTCAGGGGAGGGAGGCCAAAATCATGAGACTTTTGTAGGCTTATCAGTATAGAAGAAAAGCCAAGTGGTGTTTTTCACCAGCACAGTCACCAGCTTTTAGCCTTTGGGGTGCATGGCACAAGACAGCTTGAGATAACCTCTCTCTTCATCAGAAGAGGTCCTAGTCCTGAAAGGATCCACAGGCATCAGATGAATTTGAATTTCAACAAGCTAATCAGAAAACCCAATGTTAGCCTGGCTTGGGAATGTACTAAGCATCCATCTAGTTTCCATGAAGAGCACTCATCTGCACATTTTCCTTTTGGTAGTTTGCCAGGCTTTCCCAAGTAGGAAAATAAATGAGATAAAATTGCTAAAACCACCTTGAAAGGAAGTGTAAACATCACAGAGATTTGGCTTGCACAGTACATTTCTTAAAGGGCTGGAAGCCATCTGTGGGATGATGTGAGGCAAGTTTTATCTTCTGAAAATAATTGAACACAAGAAGCATAAGAACATAAAAGGAGGATGGGTAATCTGGTTCAGATAAAATGAAAAGTGATTCTACCTTTTCTCCCACACCTTATTGAATTAAACCATCTTGTGCATTGAAAAAAAATCAAGCTGTTGTGGTTTTTTTAATTTATTTTTATGGATACAATTCTTTTTAGGATTCCTGACAAGAAGATGAGTCTACTATCTAAGCGTTGTACAAACATACAGCTTTGGCACCAAGAACTCAAGTCAGAAATTAATTCAGATCCCAACTACCCTGACCCTTGGCTATCAAACCACATTTTATTTGAAAAAGAGGCAGGGGATATAAGGCAGACAATTTTCTTTTGTTTCCTGTTTATCTGAGTTTGGTCAGGACTAGAAACAAATAAGCAAATAAATGCAGTAAAGCAAGCTCGGTGTAGTCTGCTATCTGAGTTTGAAGCAGAATTGCAGATATATTTTACAGATTTCAGAGGTTCAGAAACATGAAGTACTCTGGGTTTGGGGTGGTTCTTTAAAGTGCAGCTTTAAAAAATAATCATCATTGGGCATCTCTTTGCTTTGGTGCATAGCACTGCAGAAGCTGGAACACATCTGTAGATCTGCATAGTCCAATCAAGAGTCCTGGAGAATGCCCCTCCCATGTAGAGACCAACAGCAGGATTGCTCTGAGAGCAGTCCACTGATTGCTGTGTTACTTTGCACCTTCCTGGTTCCTCTCTATTTCTGCTGTTTTACAGATTGTCTGCTTCCATATTGTAAGCTAGTTCTTAAAGAATTTTTAGTCAGAATGGTAAAGTTCCCCTGGATTTTAACGATTTAACCTGTAGGCTCCTTCAGGGGTTTTATTGGTGGGTTGGGATGGTTTTTTTGGTAACTCTTTTGACACAGATTTGCTTTCCTCTTGAACCTACTGTGGAGCTCTAACCCTTTGCCTTTTCCATCACAGGATGAAGTCAGGCATACAGTAGCTGAGTTATAAATTCAGCTTCAAGAGCAGTTGTACTGTAGAATAAAATAAGACAGGCAAAGCATCTGTAAGAAACAAAACTTGTTTAGATGTAAGTGGCTTTGATCAGCAAATGTGGCAAGGGCATGAGGAAAATAAATAGGTTTGTCTTAAAATAGGACATAGTTTAAAGTCATTCCCAGTGTGAAAGTATTCTCTTTGCACAGCTGAAACATAAATAATGTAAGATCAATGTTAGATGTTGGCTGGTCTATTCTGATAGAGACTGTAGAAACAGTGCAACCAGTAAATTTGCTTTGCCGTATGCCTCAAGATAGAGAAATTGAAAGAACATGTAAAACTAGGCATGAGTTGATGGAGAAATTAAACTACAAAATGACAGGAAGACAGGAGATGTAATGACCAGCATAGGCTGGTTCGACTGGTTGTTTGAATTAAAATGATTACATATGCAGCCTCAGGAAATAAAAGCTCCCATTCCATTCAACATAGTTTATAAAGTTTTGCTCCAGTAATGAAAAATTGAAATTAGCCTCTCTAATGAATTATAGCAATTATCTCTCTGCTGGGGCAAGACAACTCTGAATCCACTCGTATTCCCCCAAGAAAAGAAGAACTGTGTGCTGTTATTCACCACACACCTCAAGAAATTCAACATTTTCTTGCTATTGTTTTTCTGAAGCACAAGGCTTCTGAGCTGCCAACTCGTGGTGCTTCTGGATTCCACAATGTGAGTAGCCTTCACTTGCTAGAGTATGTTTGCACAGGGAGCTCTCTGTTTATGAGCAGCAGGCTGACACAGAATTAGGTCAATTTCTTACACTGTTACGTGGCAGTAGCTTTTTCATGGATCGTGAATCTGGTTAAAATAAAATCCAAGTTGTTTCTCATTTACAGACCTTAGATGATTTGTGCAAAAGGAAAATATTTTAAACAAAAACGTCTTTTCTGTGTCACCTGTCACTTTTCTTCATGGAAGAAAAGCACTGCTGGTATTTCCATTTTAGTAAAACTTTATCTAGATTTCCTGATTGGCATAAATGATGTGTCAAGGTAAAAAGACTACAATTACTAAACGTACTATGATTAAATCCAACTGTACTTCATTTTACCACACGTACATTTTCTCACACACAAAACATTTACATTCAAACTGGCTCAAACAAAAATACATTTTTCTTCAAAACCATTGTATAAAAATTAGGGAATATGCCCAGGAAATTACACTTGAATTGGGCAAATAGTGAGCTATTATGGGTAAATAACATTTATTGCAAGTTAGAAAGTGTGTTATCTCTTGGATATTTTTTTTTCCAAAAAAGAGCATATTCAGTGTGTCCCCTGCTATAGAATTAAGTTGATGTTTACTTAAATCAATAAAAATTGAAAAATTGAAATTTTTTTTCTGTGAGATCACTATTGAGAGAATTATACAACCTGTTCATTGGCAATGAATCACAGCTAGGCTGGAACATTATTTTTAGGAAAGATATTAGGTTAAATCCAAGGCATTGGAAGCATCTGGAAAGTCTTTATCTGAATGTTTTCACGTGATAAAAGCATAATATATTTGTATCATATAAGAGCAACATATGTTCACATAGCTGAGATTTTCAGACTTGCAGACTTAAAACTTCACCGTCTAAACAGAGAAGTTTTGAGCATCCAGGAAAGAAATTTTTTAACTTCCCATGCCTGTTCAACTGAGAACAACCTCTGCAATTAACTGTTTAAAATGGACAGAGCCTGTTTTCTCTCTTTCTTTTGACGGTGACAGATTCTTTGCATCATGAATGGCCCTGGCTATAAATCTCACTTAAGGCCAAAGCTGTGCATCATCTCATTGTCAGTGTTCAGCCACAACGCGCCACATTCGCAGGCTCCGAGCTCGAGCCTCACAATTCAGTCATTCATAAAAACTGCCTCAGGAGCTTTTGCCTCGACACACCAGGATGACCCCAGTGTCTGGAGGCAAGCAGGTGTCATCCTTCAGGGTGGGTGTTCCAAATGTTGACTGGGGGAGCCTGTGGCCACCAGCTGATCAAGAGGCTTTCAAATGCCAGGGAGGAAAACAAAACAAGCAGGAGAGTTTGTGCCTCAGGAGTTTGCACAGTGCTTTGTACTGTAAACAGGGAGAGCTGGGAAGAATGAGATTGACTAATTTTCAGTCATGAAAATAGACCTGAATAGTGTAGGAAAGGGGCAGAAGCCTGAGGTTTCATCTGAGGAAAGCAGAGTCTTTCTGTGACAAGACTTATCCTGAGGCTGCTGTTTTATCCCTGTGGGTCCACTTGTTATTACTGACCATGAGTAACCTATTGGCAAGTTGCCATCTCCTTCAAGTCCTTTTTTTTTTTTCTCCTCTCCTTATGCAAAATCTTTAATGGTTTCTGATCTCTCAGGGAGATATCGCTGCTCTTTTCCCTCCCATTTTGAACTTTACAAGTAAAAATGTGTTACAGGTCAGCTCTGTGCTCTGCAGTAACACAGCCTAAAAAGTCAGAAGTCACCTCTGGGTGAGCTGGTGTAACCCTGCCACTCACCATGCCACAGCATGGGAAGCTGCCAGCTCACGTCCTGGAAGCAATAAGGATATTTTAGCACCATTCTGCAGCTCTTGATCTGCCTCTCCACAGGACTAATTCATTCAATTGATATGTCTCTGCCATCCAGACACCAGGTTTATAACGAGCCTGGTTGGGGTGATCTCAAGGATCTCTGACTGCCATGATGTTGCTGTGCTCCTTGTCCATCCTCTTTCCCATTAGTTCCTCTCCAAATAAGACAGGGCTTTCTGTGTCAATTTTTCCTCATTTATAGCTTTTTTGTCCCCCCACGCTGTTGATGTTTTCTGTTAGACAGCACTGCTGTACCCAATATGTATTGTGCAGGGCCTGGTTTGATGTGTCCAGCTTCATGTGTGAATTGCAAATTAGTTTAAGTAACTTGCCCATGGTATGAAGCTCACCCACAGCATGGTTCTTTCCATAGTCTGAGATGGAATCACAGAGTTCCTGACTCAGGAAGAACTCAGTAGAAACGTTACGAGCTGAGAACTTGGAACAATCATGGTGTTAAATCTCACCAAGCTTGGTGGCCTCATGAAAACTGTTTCTGAGCATGATTCCCAGACCACAATAATTCCCAAACCTTGCCAAAAAATTGATCTGGAAAGCTGGCCGGTGCCAAAACTGTTCCTGTGACTGATCTCACACTTTATCAATCTTCAGTGTCTCCAGGGATGTTACTGGCACTCTTAACTTACTAAAGTAAAAACTACCAGGCTAGGCCCCAGAATGTAGTAGTGGTAAAGAGTTTTATTTGATCCCTCATGATTCAGTGAGTCTTTCTCTGTCCTGTATTTCTTTTCCTTAAAAATCAAGCAAGCAAGTAAAAAAAATCCATCAAAACAACCACCTGTAGATGAAGGCACTGTCCAGAGATATTACTGGATCTTCACTCCACAGATGCAGTGAAATGGGGAAAGTGCAGAAATGAACTCCCTAGTGAGGATAGTGTAAGATTCACTAGAAAATAAAACTGCAGAGGGAGAAAAATGCAGATATGTGGTGATTTTGAAAATCAGATTTAGCCCAGTTATACAAAAAGACTGAAAAGCATACAGTACGTCATCAGAAAATGAGTGAGAAAAGTAAATATATAGTGAGCTTATGAAAGTATAGTAAAATTTTCTCCCAAGGTAAGGTAGACTACTGAGAGCTTGGGCTGCTAAAATAATAAATTAAATTAAATTATTCCTGAAGAGATAGCTCAATTATGTAAATCAAAATAACACTGACATGGAAGAAAAATTAAAATTATAATATTAAGCATATAAAATAGCAACTCAAAAGAGTTATTAACAGAGTCTGATTTGACATTAAAATATATAGTAGAAATTACTGTTCCACTAGAAATTACTTCAGAAAAAGAAGTGTGGCAAGAGTTTTACACCATTTCTTTTAAGCATAGAGCTGCTTACATAGTCAGAATCCCTATGTAGAACTTACCAGTTCAAGAGCAGTCTTGTAGAAAATGCAAAAATCTTGTGCAGCTGTCTACAAAAAAAAAAACCCAAAACCTGAGAATGATGCTTTGAAGGCAACAGTTTGCCAGTGACAACTCAGAACCTGTCTGTCTGCTCTTGTTTTTCACAAAGACCAGTTCTGTCATCTATCTTAGTAATGAATCCATTATTTTAAGTGACAACATACAGCATCCTGCTTTAAAATCTTCCTTTACAAAACATGGAGAAAACATGTATTAAAAGCATTAAGAATGGAGATGGATTTTTCAAGATGTATAAGCACTTCCTGTAATTTCAAAAAGAAGTATCTGGACTGACTAGCTGGCTCATTGATCTCAGCAAATAGAGGGAATCACCATTTTCCCAAGCAACTGTGTTCTTCTATATAGCCATGTGTTTGTTCCTGCTGAACTCTGTGAAAACCTGTTACAGATCTTGTAGCATTCAGTGTTTATGTTAGTAAAATTCAGTATGAGCTTTGCAGGTAGCACAGACTGGTTCCATAATATATGTTTGATAGAATAGGACAGCCCAGGAGAGTGATCTAAATCACCTGTGATTTTAGTCCATTAAGATAAAACATATTTTGATAGAGCCGGACACAAGGTCATGTGTATGGTAACAATGATTACCTGCCAGACCTAAAAAATGTGAGACTATCTTGTAAAGGAGAGGCTTAAGAGAACTGAGGAGATAGCAGGAGAAAGCAAGGTAGAAGTTTCCATCTGCTGTTGCAAGAAAGGTTAGCCATCACACATGCAATCATGAGGTGTAACTAAGGATTTATGTCTTTGTCTGAATATGGAACTGATGGGTCTACTTGGATCATGAATAAAAAAAGGCTGGGTGTGATCAAGGGCTGGAGGAAGGGTCGCTCACTCTGCTTACATGGCTGATTCATTTTCCATCACACTTCCCTTGGCCCAATAAATATCCTCCAAGACATGAACATAGGTTGAAGGATATCAGGAAACATTCCCCAAAGCCAGCAGATGGGGCACAAAGCCAAACCACCTTTGACCTCCCAGTTCAGTGCACTTTCCCAGCTCCATCTTATTATCTGCTATTCCAGTATTACTCTCAGAATACTTTGCCCAGATACCTGGCACTCCTCAGTGTATGTAACATTCAGGCCATGGGAAACCCTGCACCAAGCATAAAACAGATACAGAGAGTTTCTGCCACTTGCATCAGGGCCAAACTCTTGAGATCTTTTCTTGAAAGAGTCATATTCTCCCTCTGTCTTTTTCTATCCTTTTTCCATCTCCAGAAAAATCCAAGGCAATGAGAGAAAATACTTTTGCAAGAGGTTAAGACTGTGTTCTGTCTGTCTGTAACATCGACAAATCCATGGCCGCTAATTCAGAAAAGAAAGAATATTCCTTCCAGCAGAATGGATAAAATTTGGAAAAGATCTTGGTAAAAGGTTCACTGCTAATATATTAGTACAGCAAACCCAAAGCAATGTGTAATGCATTTTTGGCATAGCCTTCAGCTTAGTAAGCAGTGAGGCTGTGGTTAAATTTCATGCTTATTCCATTTTTCAAGTGAATTCCATATTTCATTCTAAGTAGAGTACACTACAATAATCCAGTCTTGAGCTGACAAAGGTATGTGGCAAGTTTTATTGAGGTGGAGAGGTTGTGTTTGCCTTTGCAGGCAAAGATGGTTATATTATTTGGGGCTGTAATTGCAAGTTAGGCATGCAGGAGATTCTTAAGGTCTTATATCACACCTGAATGGCCACCTGCCACCTCCCAGAGCACAGTCACACTGGTTCAGTTTTGATGCTGATCTAATATTTGATCAGCATCTCACCTGAACTTTACAGTTCACCCAAGTTGTCTCAGGTGATGTGTAACACATCTGCAGGCAGCTAATCGTCTTCAGCAGCCTTGCTCATGGGGGTACTCTGTTAGTTAGCCCATTGCACCAGCTGGAGCCAATGGGACAGATATGGAAAGTTTCATCAACATGCTGTGTGCAGGTACCAACTCCCCCAGTTCCGTTTTGAGCTAGCTCAGTCGTTTCTTTATTGTGCCTATAATGCAATTCATTCAGAGCAGGAAATAATCCCCAAGTTAGAAATAAAGTGCTTGACTTTCACGTTTCAAGGGAGGGCTGCTAATTAGCTAAAAATCTCACACCATTTTATTTATATAGAAAGCAAATTTGATTTTGAAGCCACTGAGAAGCAATAACCACAGAACTTTATGATGTCACTATTAAAGAGATGTTTTTTCAGGCTTTATTTATGACCTAATTTTATACAAAGCGCCTGCAGTGTTGTGGGCATACAGGAATACCAACTAAGTGCAGGGAAATCAGAGGCCATTTGCAAAAGTCATTTGCTCAGTGATCCCCATGGGCTGATTCCAGTAGAGGATTCAGGTACTTGTAAATCCTGTCACAGAAACACCAAACTTTCAAGCAGCTGGATGCCAGTGATGAGTCAAGAAAAAAAAAAAAAAAAAAAAAAAAGAGCAAAAACTTTGAGATTTTGAGCAACTTTCCAGTCTATGTGAACTNTTATTATTATTATCCACATATTAAACTGTTCCTATCTCAAACCATGGCTTTACCTTTTCCCAGTTTTCTCTTCAATCCCACCAGGAGAAGGGCAGAAGGGAAGTGAGCGAGCAGCTGTGTGGTACTTAGTTGNGCCAAAGAAACTTAGAAGTATGATTTAAATATGTGCATTGAGTAGGTGGTGAAGGTGCATTGACAGGTGGTCTGATCTGGCCAAAGGGCTATTCTGTACTATGGAACGTCATGTTCAGGATGTTAACTGGGGGGAGTTGGCTGGAAGGGGCTGATCACTGCTCAGGGTTGAGGTGGGCATGGGTCAGCGGGTAATGCACAATTGCACTGTACATCATTCATTTCTCTTGGGTTTTCTCTTTCCTTTTCCTCATCATAATTTTTAAAATAATAATAATAATTATTATTATTATTATTATTATTATTATCCACATATTAAACTGTTCCTATCTCAAACCATGGCTTTACCTTTTCCCAGTTTTCTCTTCAATCCCACCAGGAGAAGGGCAGAAGGGAAGTGAGCGAGCAGCTGTGTGGTACTTAGTTGCCAGCTGGGATTAAATCATGGCAGTAGCCAAATTGCCTTCTGAGGGGAGAAATATACATTTGGGTCTGCTGTTCCTGCTTGAAAAAAGTGCCACCTTGCCATGGGAACTACACACCTCAGTATATAATATATACTAACAATGGCTGTAAATATATTAATAATGGTTCATCGACTGCCTTGCAGAGTGGGGTACATACCCACTATGCCCACATTTCTAGCTGGCTAGGTTCAGGAGGCTCCACCTTCCACAGTGTGGATTTTAGGATAGCCTCTGAGACACGCCTGTGTCTGTTTTACACCAGAAACAACACAGACTTCGAGATTCAGAAGGCTATAAAGTGACAATTTATTTAGAGATGTGTCTTCCTTACATACTATTTTACACAGACCAATTTGATTGGTGAAACAAAGGCAAACCTCTTCAATCACATTGGTCAAACCAGAGGGACATCAAGAAGAAGTCCCTCCTGTCGGAAGGAATGAATATCATAGCTACAGTTACAAAAACATTGCTCATGTTTACCAAGCTTCCCTGGGGAAGAATTTCAGAAGAACCAAACACCTCAGGCATGAGACCAGGGCTACACGCCTGGCTTTGCTGAGCTGTGTACTCCAACCAGTCCATCTCTCACTCGCCTTCTGAAGTGCAACACTGTAATGCTTGCACTAGAAACAGCCACACCGGTTCTCAGGCAGATGCCTGTAAAAGCTCTTCTGAGGTGACTATGCCTCTTTTCAAGCAGGTCTGGGATTATTTCTTATTCTAGAAAAAGAGGGAAAAGAATTCTTTACATGGGCAGATTTTGATAGGACAAGGGAAGAAGAGTTTTAAATTAAGAGAGGATAAATTTGGCTTGGATGTTAACAAGAAATTCTTTGCTGTGAGAGTGATGAGATACTGGAAGTGGTTGCCCAGCGAAGTTGTGGATGTCCCATCCCGCGAAGTGTCCAACGCCAAGGTGGATGAGGCTTTGGGCAACCTGGTCTTGTGGAAGGTGTCCCTGCCAATGGCAGAAGGTGGAAACAAGATGATCTTTAAGGTCCCTTTCAACCCAAACCGGTTCATGATTCTATAATTCTATTATTTCTGGATAGCTGTACTAAGTAATAGAAGAGAGATTAGTATCTTGATGAAGATTACTCTCCCTCACACCCTAACTCCAGGCGCAGGACCCACTTTCCATTCAGCCATTAGCAGCAGAGGGGATGTAAATGCAAAACATACAGCTCTGCAGGGTGGTTGTACCACATCTCACAGCTTATTCTGGCTATATGTAGTAGCCTGTATGTCACACAGACTCCATGGAGTCAGCTCTCCTCTGTGTAAAGTCTAAAACAGAGAACCTCTGGGAAGTGAGGTAAATTTCTCACAAGTACAGCATACTCAGAACCATGCAAAACCATCTCTTGATTTTTAAGGACTAACTGTTGAAGCCATTTTGGGTTCATGGAGCCTAAAAAGTAAACACTCTCTCCAGACACTTCTCTTCTGGAAAGGCTTAAAATCCCCCGTCCCAGGAGGAAAAACAAGTCATCCCCTCATCTCCACTCAAGGCAATGTTCAAAAGTTGTATTTATATATACATCAGCTTAAATCTCAGCTTCAAGTGGTATGACCCAGCTGCAAAAGCTGCCAACTCCCAGATGTTTTTTGTCTCCAGCTGTATACTTATCTCTCAGAGGACTACCCTAGGTCAGGGGATGGCAGTGATTATCCATATTTCTTTCCTACATCCAAAGCAATCATTTTAAAGCTGCACAGTCTTTCTCACAAGCCCTTGTCTGGGTCTTGTCTAGGTCATATATTACTACTCCCTATGAAAACTGCAGAGTCTTGCTAGATTGACTGTAAAATATCCTCAGGTTGCTGCAGGTTTTTGATTTGTTGCACAGTACTTGATGAAATTCCTTTCAGCTAAATATGAATGAGGACTCGAGGTTTATACAGCAGCCTTGCAAGAAGAGAAGGTCATCATAACTCTGTCTTCTGAAAAGAAAATGAGGGCTAAAGGAGTGTAATTAAGAATTTTTTTCTGCAAGTAGAAAGTGAGCTCTGTATTTAAATGGTTTGAGGTAGTGATGGCAACCACTGATACTTATCACACATTTGCTGTTGACAGTATTTGGGGTGGTCCCGGCAATAATTTTTTTTTTTTTAATTGACAGCAGCTGACAAAAAAGGTTCATTATTAGTGCTTTAAGAGAAAGGGAATGGACTGCAAATCTTTATCACTGTAAACCTGAGTGAGGCTATGTGATCTTTTTGAGGATTTGTCATCAGAACCAAGCACAACGCTTAATGTCATGAAAAACACCAAGCAATGCGTGAAGATCCATCACACCAGTAACATACACAGGTAACTAGGGCAAAGTTGCTCCTTCCCAGGTAGGCTGGCAGCACGTTTCAGGAGAGGCAGGAGGACTCCAATCCAGCTGTGGTCCAACCACTGCCATGCAGAGAGTGGAGTGTTTCAGGAAACTTCTGCCTGAGCTGCTCCTCAGGACCCATGGCATCAAGGCTTCTGCAGGGACACATGGATTTCTCCTACCAGAGATATTTTTTCCCAGTTCTTTACCCCCTCCTTGTTCTCACACTCTTCTTACACAGACAGACAATCTCAGATGCATCACAGAAAAATAAATATTACCGATTTGAGCAGGATTTATTTTTTATAGCTGCTGTCACCAGCTGTGTTTGCTGTACAATCTGCTGGCCACAGATTGAGCTGAGCTACCTCTGCCCACCAACTCCCCCACAGGGCTTCAGTTCTTTTAGAATGGAATCATTTGCAACATGATTTTCATGTAAGCTTTGCAAGAAAAGAAAGAGAAATTTCCCTTGCCCCTCTTAACAAAAAAAAAAAAAAGGCAGCAAACTGTGAACCCTTCCAACAAGGACAGTCTCATCCTATTGATTAATGCAGGGTATGGCAGATATTAAGGTGTATTTGTCTTGGCCTGACTGCCAATGTTTCTGAATGCATGGGATGTGGCTCTCTTTCATCCCCTAAATACCTCAATTGTCACTAAAGCACTAACACACCTTGTCTTGTCTAGTTAGAAGCCCACAGACAAAGTGACACACTAACTCTCTGCAATCCCTGCAAGAAATGCTACCAACTCATTCTCTCTTCCCACTTCCAAGGCCTCCAAGAAGTACACAGAGAATAGAAAATTGTTGACTTTTCAGGTCTGTAAAGTACCTGGGTGGTAGAATTTTCCAAAAGACTTTATGGACACACAAGGAATTTATTTCATTCATATATGGAGTTAAAAGGTAGAGAATAAGTTAATTTTTTTTTATTTATTTCTTTTCAAATTTAATTCCTAGTTGCAAAGGACAAGATGATGATTATCATGGGATTGTTATTCCCGTGTCAAGGAAGATTAAAGCATGGTATAACTCCAGCAGCACATATAAACACGGTACACTCCTTCTGCACCATATTTTTTATCATCACTATGGCAACATAGAGTCTTTAATGTTTATTCAGCTTTTTGGCACTATAAATTTGTGTACTAGACCTTTTTTTTCTCAGAATCCATTCAGAATTTTGTCAGAAAAAAATTGTTAAAACATTTCTGAGATACACTTTTCACCCTGCATTTTCACTCCATAGTAAGTATGCTTGCTTCCAATTTTAGAAAGCAATATTAAGTAATATCTATTCCTTTAATTTTTGTAAGCCCATTTTAGGTTTCCCACATGGAGACTGTGGTCTTTCCCCTAAAAGGATATGATGGAACTATATCTTCCTCATCTGATCCTTGTATCAATCCTATCTAATGTTCTTCTCCACAGAAGCAAAGAGAGGAGTCTATTTTACATTTCAGACACTAGGTACTTTGATTAACTGTTTGAGATTATGACTAAGCACTAATTCTTCTGTTAGGTTAGGAAGTTTAGTTTGGAGCTCTTGTCCTCAAAGATACATAACTTCAGATAGATATAAATGGTTTTGATATTATTTGTGTAAACATCTACACTTGTATCACCTGGTGCTTGTGGCTAACCTGTATTTCCTAAGACTTGGAATTGGTTTGGTATCTATAAGAGTCATTGTAAGGACCATTAGCAATCAACAAACAGATTCTTTCAAACTTCTCCTTCATGGTAAGTGAAAAGTGTGCAAAATTCTAAAAGGCATTGGAGCAAAGCTTAATCCTTGGACACTATGCATATATTAACCTCTACAAAGACTTTGATCAACTCCCTAAATGTCATCAGCCCCCTTTCTGTTTCTTCCGGGCCATATAACATCACACACATCACGAGAATTGACCTTTACTGTTTGCAGGCACGCCCGAGGATATTTACATCATTCACACACAGCCCAGAGGTACCAGCCTCTCTTCCGTACAAGATCTAAATAACTGACAGTGCATGGGAAGCAGAATTGCACACCCATACAATAATTTAGATTAGAAGGAACTCCTGGAGGTCATCTGGTTCATGCCTGCCACCTCCTCTTCACATCCTCATTTAGTTCAAAGCAGGGACAACTTCAAAGATGGGTCTACAAGTCAGATCAGGTTGCTCAGGGCCTTGCCTACATCAAGTTTTGAATATCTCCAAAGAGAGAGGTACCACAAGCTCTCTCAACAGTCTGTTCTTTTACTCAGTCACCTTCACTGCACAAAAAAATTTCCTAAAATCTAATTGGATTTTCCTGTACTGCTGCTTGTGTCCACTGCTTCTCATTCTTTGGCCATGGAGCTACAATGAGAATATGGTTCCATATTCATAGTAACCTTTCATGAGGTAATTGAAGGCAGCAATAAGATTCTGTCTTTGCTTTCACCTCTTCAGCCTGAACAGTGCTTCTCTCCTTCCCTTGTATGCCATGTGCTCCCCTGACTACCCTGCAGATAGAATTAGCTGGAGGTTTGTATGGGAACTCCCCTCCTTCCTATAGCAGTGAATGGATTGCTAATTGGATAGAGAACCCATTTGGTTGGACATGTGAGAGACTTATTCTTTGTATGTGCCCTCCTTTTAATTGTAAGGAAAGGCATTACTGTGAGGAATTTTGTGTGTGCGTATGTGAAAGAAGATAGAAAACAAGATACTCTGAGGAATGGCTTAATTTCAAACAAAGCCAGCCTTAAATTGCATTGCCTGCCTTTTCATAAAACTAGTCTTCGAACTACACAGATTAGCATTGGTTTGAAATACAGCTCTTTTTTTGGATAACAGCAAAGGAAGTAAACCTATGATGTTCACAATCTTGCTGGTTATTGTACGTAAAACCATAAAAATAAATATCGAAAAGATGCCATAAATATATATATAAATAAAAATAAATGCATACATATATATATATAAATATCTGGGTCTAAGTCTTTTGTTGCACCAGCAAAATATATATGAGGATCAAGCCTTAAAGTCCAGTGTAGTCATACATATGTAGACATATCTTTTTCATATTCATACTATTATTTGAAAGCCTTAAAAATAGTATTTGGCTGTTCAGACATGAGATCTCCCCACCCCAGACAATAATGTTAGAGTCAGGTGAAGATGAAATGGCAACAAAGACAGCTAACATTTCTTTCTTAATATTTTGTGCCTGGTGTTTGTGTCCTTTTGTGAAGAAGCAAGAGACTGAGAAAATCGCTCCTCTGCCACCTTTCATGTCAGTATGAAAAGTGATAAAATCGAAGTGATAGCTAATGGTCAGAATCCTTTAAATAGCTCTGTCAGGCATGCTTGAGCTATCTGACTGGTTTTTATTTTGGCTTTTTGACTCATTTGTCCATAATGGTTTGCTTTTTCATCCAGGAGGAATGTGATGCTCAATTAGGACTCAATCATGTGGTGCACAGAGAGGAAAGTTACTTATATGTTCAGGAATTTGAGGTCTTTGACATGTGTTATCTCTGTGCACATTTTGCTTGACACGCAGGGGTGCAAATGCACTTGCCCATGGGAGATGTGTCCCAGCTGTGCCTACTGGGCAGGGAGAGTGACAGCAGTGTCATCTATAAAGAGCAGAGAGTGAAGCAGGTTTCTTGTTCCTTTTGTTTTAAGATGAAACAATTTGAATGGGAATTGGCTCCCTTGCATTTCCATTTTGAAGCAGAGAAGGTGTATTTTGGGACCTCATAGCACCCACTGAAGGGTCAGGTACTGTGCAGGCAAGATGATTTAGAGCTACACAATGGAGGAACTAGATGTTTTCTCCCATTTTTTTTATCAGAGCCCTCAGTATGGAAACCACTGGGGAAGCAGATATGAATTGACCTGGCCATTCATTACAAAGGTTCTGTCTCTGATGCCCCATGAGCAAAATCTGACACATCCTGCTTGTCCTGTCTACTGAGGGGTTCATGGGTGGACACCCTGACCTCTGAAAAAAGGAACAGAACAATCAAACTTTAGAGCTTCCATTCAAACCCTGTGGAGAAAATGCTTTTGGAGATTTCCAGCTGCTGTGGTCTGTGGGCAGCATGGGTATCACTGATAGAGTGCTCCTAGAGCATACACTGATATCAAAGCACTGGCTTCAGAATGAAACTAAGGGGATGGTTTTTCAGCTCTGCTTTTGTCCGTGACTGTGTTATTTTTGATGGATGAGTAGGGAAAGCTGCTTGTGCTAGATATTGAAATGCTCCTGTGGGGAATTTGTGCTCTTTCACATGTACAGCCAATTGGGTTCTCTATCCTGGTAGCAACAGATTAATTGACCTGATGTAGGCAAGGCCCTGAGCAACCTGATCTGACTTGTAGATCCATCTTTGAAGTTGTCCCTGCTTTGAACTAAATGAGGATGTGAAGAGGAGGTGGCAGGCATGAACCAGATGACCTCCAGGAGTTCCTTCTAATCTAAATTATTGTATGGGTGTGCAATTCTGCTTCCCATGCACTGTCAGTTATTTAGATCTTGTAAGGAAGAGAGGCTGGTACCTCTGGGCTGTGTGTGAATGATGTAAATATCCTCGGGCGTGCCTGCAAACAATAAAGGTCAATTCTCGTGATGTGTGTGATGTTATATGGCCCGGAAGAAACAGAAAGGGGGCTGATGACATTTAGGGAGTTGATCAAAGTCTTTGTAGAGGTTAATATATGCATAGTGTCCAAGGATTAAGCTTTGCTCCAATGCCTTTTAGAGATTTTAACAACAAATCTCTTCCCTTATTTGACTCTTGGCTGAAACTCCCCTTTTACTGAGGTTATGTCCTTTCTCTCTCTCAATTTGTATTCTTTCCTTTCTTCTCAAACAATGAGGTATTAAAGTCTTCATTTTCAAAAAATAAATGTTTATCCTTTTTGTAATTTACCTCATCAGTACTGCTCAATGGAACACCAGTGATACAACTTGAATGACAGTTTTGGGTCTGTGTGTATCTATCTGTTCATTAGAACATGGCCCAGTGCCAATAGCAATCTGCCAGTGCATTTTGAATCAGATCTTCTAGAGCTAGATGCAAAAGGAGTGGACACACTGAGTAAGCCCACAGCTGAATCCAATTCTTGAGTCAAGCATTAGAGTTATTTATATCTGGGGACAGATTTTGCCTCATTGTGACATGTGACACAAGTTCCAGAACTTAAACCAACAGTCTGCAAGCTTGGTCTCAGAAACATATAAAACAATTCCATTAAGAACTTTTTCAGTAATGTGTTTCCAGGGAAGAAAAATTACCTATGGGAAAATAAACTTCAGCAGTGATTTGTTGGCTGAAAATGTCTGGGAGCCACTAGCTAGAAATAGCCAGTCATTGCTTAGGGCAGGCTAGTATTATAGATCTTGACTTCCTTGACATATTTGGTGTTTTACCCATCAGCACCAGGAAACACCTTCACATATAACCTGGATCATATATTTATATATGTTCACCATAGCATCACCTTGAACCACTAGCAGAGGTTGTCTTCCAAAACGGACATCAAGAGTGACAAAGCTCATTATGACAACATTCACAGGCACATGGAAAGCCTATGTTTAATTCCTTTCCCTGGCTGATGAGACTGCAACTTCCCATCTTCCTATAAAGGGGCTTATCCATCACCTGTTGTCCATCCTAATACAAGAATATCCTCCTTGATGAACTCTGTAGCATGAAGGAAATGCATTGAAATGTCTTGGGATAAAATCTGGGAGTGTGAATGAGCCTGATTGTGATTAGAAATCTCCCATCCCTCCCAGTGGGTTAGCATTTAAGGTGACTTATCCTCCTTTCAGTTTCCAGCTGTTCTTTGGTTGTTGGTCTCTGTACCAACAGTTTGATTTGCACTTGATGTAAGAAATTAGAGCTTGAGCACCTGGACAATCCTTGAGAGCAGATTCCACATACTTTACTATCACCCCTTTTACATGCAGTATGGACAAATACAGCACAGCAAGAGAAACAAATCCAAGTTCCTTTTACGGTTTATCAGCGGGACACTGATTGTTTCAGTGTTGTAATTAAAGGATATTAAAACTTACCAGTAAAGTTTCTTATTTGTTTGGGCTTGGAAGGCAGATGAAATACGTTACTAAATTGTGAATGCATCATCAGTGTTGTCTATTCTATTAGAACTAACGATAGGCAGAAAAGATACAAAAGTGTAGCATAAAAATTATATTGTCCTTTTTTAACAAATTGTAGCTTTATGGTACCTGTTGTTTTGGAATGCCTTCAGTTTTGATGAACACTATGGTGAGGTCATTTAGATATTATTGACTCTGCCATTATGGATCAGTCATAAGTATTTAAAGCATTTAACCCTCCATGAGGAGCTTTGAACTATAAATGGCATTCTGTAATAAGGACAGCCTGCTGTTTTACAGCAGTGACACCAGATGTGTGGTCTCTTTCATGGCTGCCTGTACTGCCACAGGAACTTCTGTGGTTCTCATGGTTCTTGGAATAGCACTTGCACTGAAGTAAATGAAACTATACCCATATTAGGAATTAGGATATAGCAAGCATCTTTTTTATTTGCCTATATATTTGAACTCATTCTAGCTAGATTGGACCATCTTTTCTGGAGTGATGTTAATGGAATTTGGAATCAGTGAGCAAACTAACAAACCAGGTAAACAGGAGATGCAGAATACATATTAATACAAGACAACATATTCCTTCACTGGAGCCCACAATTAGGCTAATAACACTATACTCAGCTTTTTCTGCAAATGGCCTTGTTTTTCAGCAGGACTGCGCACTGACTGTTACAGTGATTTTGCAGGAAGTCTCTGCTCATTCATCCAAAGCATGCAAATGTGGACATAACTCATTAACTCAGACACCCTCTTAAAATAAACCTGGGCATAATGTTCACAAATCAAACTGTACATAGAAAAAGGAACCTAGAGCCTAACATTAAGTTCAGTGAGGTCAGTATAAAATTTCCATTCATTTTCTTAGGTTTTAGATGAGTCATAATGAAGATTCAGTAGGTGTTCAGAGCATGAAGTTACAGTTTTGAATTTTTTGTGGTCTGAGTGTGAACCCAAAGCACAAACAAAAATGCTAAGTACATTCAGTTCACAGAGATAGTTTTTCATACCACTAGCCTTTCCAATTTAAAATATAACAGGAATTAAGTTTTCATCTCAGTTTGCCTTAAGTGAGCATGATTTTTTTACCTTTTTCAATTTTCAGCTCTCTTTGAACTTCATAGTTCCAGCTTTCCTAATTGTGTCCATCTGTAGTCTGTTCCCAGCCTGCAGACCATCTCTTCTGAGATACTGGCAAAGAAACACTTCTCATATGCTGTTCATCAATGTCAGACAAGCACAAGATACATAGGTATTGGATATTTGAGCATTTAGAATGCACCTAACTTATTTCACTGTTCACACAGAGCTCAATGGATTTGCCTAAATATGGTACCTACTGCCATTTGAAATGACATAGATCATGTGAGACACCTGCACGTGGCACAGGGGGTTGTCACAGCAGTAGTTCAGCATGATAGCAGTCATGCACCCTTCTGAACCACAGCTGACATCCAGGTAACATTCTCTGGGGCATCTCCAACAGTAACATTTGGGCTACTGGTCCGCATCCACCAAGTTAGGCAAAGGAGTTTCCATATGTATTGCGAATATCAACCTGGACTGCCTATAAGGGTATACTGATGCCACTAAATAGAGAACAGGCCAGGATACGATCCTGGCATTTTGAGGCCATGCAATGTAAACTGTGCCTTGTCCACACCAATGAAGACTCATTTCTGCAGAAGCAAACTGCCTGCACCCACAGACCACACCTCTTGGTCCTGAACCTCCTGTGGGTCACACATGGTGTTGCTGTAGCCTTAGAAAATACTGATTTTGTGTGTGTGTGTTTCCAGTTCAAGCAATCTGAAATAATGTGAGAGCTGTGCGTGATCCATCCGTGTGGCAGCACTGAACTGAGCATACGTGTCACTGCGCCCTTGAACATGGCAGGAAAGATGTATGGTTGTGCAAGAGAAAGCAAAGCCTGCCAGGATGGCATTAGAGAGCTGCACAGAGCACAGGCTATCATAAATATGCAGTCTCATGTGCCTTGCTGGCTGGGAATGAACTCTTCACCAAGCCATGGCAGGACATTGCAGTGGAGAAAGCACTTGGAGTGATTGAGCACAGTTCCAGGGAACATGCTAACAGTCTAGCACCAGGAACCACCTGAGGTGCCGTGCTTGTGCCATTTCCTATTTTTATGAAGTAATGTAGATCTATCTTCAGTGTCTACTGGTTAGTATTATTGATACTAGGGTTAAAAATGTGTGCTTATGCAAACATACTTACATCTATGTCTTTTCAAATATAGGAGAAATATCAATCAGAGTGTGCTTGAAATTTTGGTATTATTTTATCCTGGACTGTGTGCAGATTCAATAGAAACACTGTGGTGAGCAATTCTGCTCAGTCTTCCTGGAATTTAGCATGCCAACTCCCTTAGCAGACCATATAAAGCATCACATTCAACAGCATTCCTGCCTAAGATGTGTGAGATTGGTGTATTCACTGATATAACCTACATCTCATGGAGAGTAGATGGTCTGTGGACAATGTGTATGCCCCTAAAAACAAGAGTCAGTGAGAATTAAGCACTTAATACTGGCTAAAATCTGTTCCTGTCTCCAATAAAGCTAATCTAAATGAGTATTATGATGCACTACTACTTTAATTTTCAGCAGCCTTCCTGTTGTGGGAGTGAGAGTGCTCTGGGGAAGCAAATCATCAGGACATCGATTTAATATCAGCTTTGATTTAAGTTTCTTACAACACAGTGGGTTATGCTGACTCTCAGCCTATGTGTGTTGTTATTTGTATTCTGGATAAACAAAACAGTGTTCATTAGAAAGACATTAGTACTTTTGTTTTGACTTTTCAGGGCAGGAGGAAGGCAAAATATGCCTTATACTTGCTGTCATTTTTAAAATTTTAAACACTGACAATCATAGCTAATTTATATGTGATGTATTTCCATATCAGCTCAAAATACACTTCATGAATACTACTGCTGGTAGAGGAGCCATGCTTTCATATGTCTTTGCTGTTCATAAACAAGTTTTCTTTTTACAAGTGAATACACAGATCATTTTGTGACTACTGTACTGCAAGCTTCCCACAAACCTGAGTATTTGTGCCTTTCACAGTATCATTACTTTTCTGTGTGAAGCATCTCATCCACACCCATCTGCAGGATATCAGTATGAATTGTGAGTATTTTGCTTTTTATGAGGAAATATCTCTTGGATTTTCTAGGACGCTTTAGTTCCCGAGTATGGATTACTACTAATTTTTTGAATAGTTCTTTTTCTTTGCTGAGGTGAACACCTAGAAATCATCTGTGTGCTAAGAGAAAGTAGCTTAGTTTGTTGTCCCTAAGGACTACAGCCAGAGCTATCTACTCCCAGTATTGTATTGGGAAAATTCTGTTTCTGATGAAAATAACATTAGTCTGAGCTGTAATGCAAGCTACTACTCATCACATTCAAACAAGACCAACTCTTTGTGTTTGGAGTCAAATTAATGCAAGGAGGGATGATTTCAGCATGCTATGAATTTAGTCTGCACATAATAGTTTTGTTCTTCATTGTATAGGATTACATGTATCCATTGTGCATTCATCAAAAGGAATTTTTAGTTCTATTCTTAGAGTTGTCAGGCATGTCTTTCTGTAAGTGAATTTATTTATAGTTTGCCTGCTGGGCTCACTTGAGCTGGCCCTGTGCATTGTTTGCCCCGTCCCTATTATTATAACATCTTTTTGGTAAGAATAAACTGTGGATTTTTCATAAATCTGTGCTACCCTTATGGGAAGTTTTTCAATCTAGTTTTTTCCTGTGGGTTTTGTTTGGTTTGTTTTTTGGTTTTTTTTTAATGTTTTCTACTTACTGAATTCCTTTTGAATTTCAGAGAAAAATAAAGATCCTAGCACTGATACCTGTCTGTTGTCTGATTCAGAAGGAAAATTTAAATAATCTACAAACTGTCCCAAGAATCTGAATCCAACCTAGGCAGCATCACTGAATCTAGCTTGTCAAGTCTTTAAAAAATATTGATGTATATAGCTTTCATTTGTTTTGTTGGGTTGGTTTTTTTTTTCAGTGAAGATGTTTCTCAGCAAGTCATTCCAAAGTAGCAACTGTGACCAACATAGTGTTTTGGAAAAGCAGCTAACAGAAATATCACCAAGATTACTCTGCTCTGAAATTCTTGTTCAACTACTTTTTCATGATTACAGCATGATCATTCCATGGACTGATATGAAAAGAGACATTTGGAAAATGTATTTTGTTCACTATGGTTTGTGTTGCTCCTGGAAGAGTTTAAAAGTAGGATTTTCAGTGCCTGTAGCTTCCAGCCATATTCAAGGGCACCTTGATTTAACTGTAAGCAGTGCCCCAGTGTATAGTCATAGGGTTATTTCTGTTCTTTGGGGAGAAAATCAGGCTGCAAATGCACACATCCTTCATGGCAGAATATCTGTCTAGAGAGAGGAAAGCAGATATATGTATAAGGGTAAAAATCCCAAATATAGCCTCTAATAGGTGTGATAATTATTTTCAGGAAAAAGTGATAAGATGCAGTTTAAATCCATGGGGCACATTGTTCCAATGAATGTGCAGTGTATTTATTAGGGTACTCAAAGGATTTATAGCCGTTCCAAAGAAGTACATCTGCTCTATGACTACAGGCAACTTTAGTTTCTAGAGAAAGTTTCTTGAAACTTTTTTTAATATGCTTTAACCTCTTGCATGCTGACTTGACATACCTAAAAGTGAGTTTCCTCACACAGCCTTCACAGGAAAAGGCTAAATGACAGCATCCATCTGCTCTGGATGCTCAGACTGGGCTAACACCTCTGGCTTGGCACCAGCTCCAGACTGTCAAGACTCAAGTATACACCTCCCAAAACTTTTGTAATTCCTGGTTTCTGGGAAAGGAAATTAGGGCATAAAGACTGGATGAAACTGTCGCTTTTCCTGTAGTATCTGATTTAGATGATTTTGGCATGCAGTAGCAGTTAAATACAGGGGACTGTATGTCTATGTAAACATATGGAATGATCTGCTGGTCCTGAAAAATGGGTATGCTTGGCAAAATAGCCCAACAAAAGCCCATGTCTACAACATACAGCCCTACATGCTCTGGCCCAACAAATCTCCTGCCCTTTAGCTATGCTCACACTGTCAGGCTTGTGGTGTGGGGGGCCAAGGAAGAGTCTCTTAAGCCACCTCCCATCTCTGCATGCCTGCAAGGGTTCACTCATGTTTCCCCTCAGGTGTTCACTGACTAAAGCTGGACCTGTTTACCAGACCACAACCTCCTGGTTACCCCAACCACGCAGGACAGACAGAGTCAACTGAGACAGCAGAAGAAAGGGATACTGTGCTGTACAAAGGAAGAAGAAAATGAGATACAGATAAAATTGAAAAAGGAAAAAACATCCCAGTAAAATAAGAAGTAATGAATTTTTCATTGTATTCCAATGCAAGTTATTACCACTGTGACAAAAAAAATTTGAACCTCATCACCTCTTCTCATAGCTACTGAATAACTTGTCTTCCTCATATGTGCCCATTTGTGGCTCAAGTTGTGAACCAGAGAGAATGAAACTGCTAGCTTGATATTTAGGGCAAGGTAGTCAGCAACAGTTTGCTCTGCTGGCAAATGACCCATAGGTCAGGCCATTGCTCAGAAATATCACAGGACGATGTTGCCATTCAGAGTGCTGACTCAGGGAGAGCTGAAATACCAAATGAATGAGCAATCATCATGGTATTTTGATTAGCATGAAAAACTCAATTAGAATTCTGTACTTCTCCTGATTCTCGTTCTTCCTTGTGGCAATCTTTTTACACAACAGCAAGATGTTAACAGTGCAGAATAAAAGGCATGCTAATAAGTATAATTTTCCTTTTTTTTTTCCCTGAACACCACATTTGCTTCATGTTCTTTATGTCGTTATACATAGCAATTAAATAAAGAAAAACTGGTGCTGGACTGTTTGTTTCTACAGGGATTTTAAATTTTTCAAGCCACTCCTCTCTGAGCATTTGTACATTTGAGAGCAATTGTACATTTGCTCCCTTTCCTCCACAAATACCAGGTCCCCTCTAGGAACTGCTGGTTTTGTATGCAAAGATGTAGAGCAGTGAATAGCAGTGGAACAGTTGTCTGAAACATATTTTCATCTGTTTGTTTTCTTTTTTATCCCGTTATCTTATTCATTATAAAATATTTCTGTTCCTCTATTATATTTTTTTCTTTTCTTTCAAATTCCCTGTGTCTACTGTTATTGGCTTTGATGGACAGATGATATATAATAGCCTGAGACATGTTTGACAGATTATGACTTTGGCCTGCATAAATTACTGTCAGGGAATTTTCAAGGAAGTACTGAAATAAATTTGCAGTGACTCAAAAATGTGTTATAAATTATAACATAATCCCTGCTGCTGAATGATTTGAAGTTTAAAACAATTGAGTTTTTACTTTAGGTGAATCCTCATAACTTTTCCTTATAGTTCAACTTCTCAAACTGCTCTGAGCTCCTTGGAGGAAAATATTTTAGAAGGGAAATTTTCCCTCTCCCTTGCCAAAAACATATTTCTTTTCTGTCAAGCTTGTGTCTCTACTCTCACAGGTGATTCAGAGATGGCAGGGTTTGGTCTTTCCTCACATACTTGTACCAGCTCCTATGGGGGGTAACTAGGATCCTTCTACATCATGCCACTACCTTCCTGATCCTTTTCTACTCCAAGTCACCAAATCCCAGCTTTTCAAATGACACTCTTGAAATACTCCAATTAAGAGGATAAGAAATGAAAGACTTTGTGAAGCTCAGGATCCTTATGGGAACTTGAAAATATTCTTCAGGCAGTGGCCTATATTTTATGCATTCAGTATCAATGGTAGCTTTGACTCAGTGAGGGTAATCTCTTCTGTCTGCTGAAGAGCTCCTGACTGGAAAATAACTAAAATAGACAGAAAATGTGAATGTTTCTATTATTATCTTTAGCTCCTTTATGACACTACCCGTTGTGAGGCTGTATATTCATTTTTTCCGTTTTGAGTTTTTTCTACACTGTGAAGAACTCTGGAGATATTTTCATAGACAAAATTGCAAATTTCCTCGATTTTTCACTCCAAATCCTCTGAAACTGCTTTTTTAAAAATCTGCAGTCTTTACTCTTATGGTAAAACAAATCCAGTTTTCTAGTTTTTGTGACTATTACTAAATCCCTGAAACATGGATTTCAAAGGTTCTAGATTTTGGAGGCAAATAAACTGCAGCACCCATTGCTTTTATAATGCCATTATTTTTATGATGAACTCCTGACCATAGGAACACAACCTGTGATCACCAAATACCTGGTGTGGCTGACAACCATCAGCAGACAAAGGTGGGGAAGGCACTTTGAAAAAAAAAGCCAAGCAAATAACCAGTGCACAGCTGCCTCCATCATGAGGGGGCTGGCCCAGAGCTGGGCTGCTTTTGAGCTCCTGTGTGCGAGGAGCAAGCATCGATCTTCTGTCCAACTACTTGCTTCCATCAAGAGTGGTAACTGGCAGGAGGCTGCCTGCCAGCTACAGGCAGCTCTGCAGCTCAGTTGTACCTGTTTGTTCTCAGAGACAGCTGAGAAGAACAGGTGGGATGGCCCAGGCTTCCAGGGAAGAATGAGACAAGAATATTTTATTCTTCTTTGTTCTTTGTGAGGTGACTCACTAGCTATCCATTGCAAATTGATTGCTTCAGTCCTGTAGCTTTTCTTTTACCACCCACCTTGCCCTCACAGCCCACAGCAGAAGATGCAGAACAGATGCATTCCCATTTTCCGTTTGTATTCGGAAATATCCCAGTGACAGCATCCTTGTCCCGGCAGAACCACGCAGCCTGTCCTCCCCCTACAGCCTCTGTGATGCTGGGGGCCCCTTACATTAGCACAAAAGGGAAGGGGAAGGTGCAAGCACAGAAAGAAATTTGCTACCTGTGGAGAAAAATAAAGAAGGAGGGGGAAAAAAAAGACAAAATCAAGTTTACATACACATCTTCTTCTTGACTCAGGCTTGTCCCCCCTGGCAGCATCCAGAAAGTGGTGTGTCCCCCTCAGCAGTGTGGTGACATAGAGTTCCCAGATGCCAGCAGCATGCTTGTGGTGACAGGGAGATGTATGGCAAGCTACCTGCTTGATTCAAATATAGCTTGAATTGTGCTATATTGTCACTACTGTTAGGTAGACGTGTTTGGAGAAGTGGGGAAACTTTTTACCTGATGCAGTATTCAAGAAGCAAAAATAGAGTTCTCATTGTAACGAAGGTACTAGAGATGCCGAGGAATGCTTTGCTTATCCAGTGACTCTCTGATTTCAAATAATTTGCTTGCTATATGGTTATTTTTCATCTATATGGGGTATTCCTTTCTTCTCTTCATTTTTCTATTTGGAATAAAAACTCTTTGGGAGAGAAAGCTCATTCAAATTCACAGAGTATGCCTCAAGTGCTGGAAACTGTGCTCATTCTTATCCATCAGTGTTTGCTCTTTAAATTGTCCAGATTAGATTTCACAAATGGTTTTGCAGTGTATTGAATTTATGGCAGAGGTGAGCTGTGCACCTTGAATTCATACTGCTCACCAAGTCACAGGGCTCAGACTGAGGACTCCAGATACACATATCTGCTTCAAAGAGAACCAAAGAAGGGGCCCATTTCCTGATTCAGGATTGGATTGAGCACCAATTTTGAAAGAATATCTAAATTCATGGCTTTCCACCCAGCCATGGCAAAAATAGGGAATCAATGAGTCTCATTAGATTTTTGCTGCTTCAGGATAAAATCTTATGAAAACACCCCATTACTTTGCTATACTTCAATCTGGACTTAATTTTGTCCCTCTTTTAGAGTGATTCTTGAACATCATGAGTAGCTGGACCCACACCCAACCTCTACATTTCCTATCTGCATCTGACCGAGTCCCTGGCAGCCCTGAGGAACCTCTGTGCAGTTGTTCTGTGAGGATCCAGTAATTGGGGCATTTAACCCTATCATGAAAGGACAAGAGAGTGCAACTCCACCTCAGCCCCCCTGCTCAGTAAGAAGGCAATGAAAGCCATTAGTATATTGACATAGCAGACTGACAAGGCTCTCTCTGACTCTGATTGTTTTCCTGATAAGCACTTTCCCTGCTGAGCCTACTCACCCTGCCAGAAATATCTTTTTACATAACTTTGTGTCTCTGAAACCATTACCTTTTTCATTCTCAATATTTTGTGATTTTCACTTAGATGTTTTAACAATTTATATTTGCATGTAATTTAACACCAATTTGTTGATAACTCTCTCATCTCCGAAACAACTCTGAAAAACTAAATTGTGGCAACTTCCTTGGAGAGTCTGGAAAAAAAATCTGGGGAAAAAAAAAAAAACAAAACAAAAANNNCCCCCCACACATCACTACAGTGAGCATATGCAACGTCACAAAGCCTCTGTTACTTTTAATTTTATCCTGTGTATATTCACCACTTGTAATAATGCAGATTTGTATGTATTTGGATTAAAATAATCCAGAAGAAAAATATCCAAGCCATTGAAACCAAGCTTCAGCTCCAGAAGAGAATGACTGACAACCAGAAGTGTTAGGGGAGGGAAATCTAACAGGCATTAATTTTGGATGGGATAAGTCGTGATGTTAGAACAAGCAGGAGTTTGCACCTTATGGCTGCAAATTTGGGGTGTTCCCATAGAACATTAATAATGGGAACATTATTAATCTAGATTATGATTTGGAGGAGAGCACTCTACTGTTCTGATGCCTTGCTCTCTGCAGCTGCTCTGCCTTGGGCTGAGTCTGTGGGTCCTGGGGATCCCCTGGGATAAGAGGGCCTGAAAAGTTTGGCTTTGAATCATTGAGAGTCCACTGAGAACTTCTTCAGTTTGGAAAGCAAAGGAGCTATGTCAAGTAACTAGAAGAAGTGAAGTTAAATGTAAGCCTACTTCAAGTATGAAGTACAATTATCCTTGCTCTGTTATGAAAGGACATATCCCAGTTCTTGTTGCCTTTTGAAATCGTGCACTTCTCATGGCTCTTGGGAAGCTTCAACTATTTTTCTGCTGTAACACGAGCAGGTCCTTTTAAACCCTTGAGTTTTAAGAGAAGAAACGGCCACTTCTCTACAGGTACCAGATGAACATTTCCAGGACAAATGAAAGTCTATGTAAGCTTGAAATACTCTATTAGTAATTGTTTACATTAGCTATTAACATTTTTGCTTGGACAGATGAAGGACGGTTTAGAAAGAATCAGTGCTTAGCAGCTTAGCCCTGCCACAGAAAAGCCTCTGGCATTTTATCTTTAAGATTCCAACATATTTCTGTTGCTACTTTTATACTTATCTGCAATAAAAAGCTGATTCCTCCGAGTGCTTTGGATTTGCTTGAATGAGATTTATAGACCAGCTTTTTAGCGCTGCTCCTAGGTATTGCAGGGAAGGGGAAAGCTGCTTCAGGTGCTACAGATTTCCATTTCAGGGCACTGATGTTTCCAGTACCTTCTACCTTCCACCTTCCACCTTCCAAAAGCTTAGGTTTTATTTACTGGGGGTCAAAGTGTAGAGTTTAAATGGACACATTTATGGAAAGGAGGACACGTTTGTGGAAAGGACATTAAGGCCAGGTTGGTCCACCATTGCACAGACTTCTGCCCTGCGTCTCTCCCCAGCCAAAATGAATGTTGAATGTGGGAGGAATTTTTTGCCAGGCTCTACTTGCCTGTAAGCAAAAATGTCAGTGTTTTTATTAAAAAAGAAAGGTGCATTTGATGATGTCTCTGCAGGGCTGTGGAGGCTGCTGAAGGTCGGATCTCCAGGTGAGGGTTAAGACACAGAAAGGTATCAATGCCAAAGGCACATGCCGGCTTTACTTGTATCTTTTGGAGCACAGGGCTGTCAGCTCTGAGCAGTGAGTGTCTAGCCCCTACATGAGCAATGGCACCTGCCCCTGGAGCCAGCGAACACACCATGTGACACCAGCATTTCTGGGCCACAGGTGGCAAGGAGCCTTCTGCGAGGTCACGTCAACCCTCATGCAGACCTGCAAAGTATTTTCCTGAAAACCATGCAGTAGGCAAGCTGGATTGTTTTAAAATGCCTGTTTCAGGTCAAAGCTCAATGAAACACAATTCAACTAGGTCATCCGAGACAGCACCCTGGGCGGTCACATATAAATCACGAATTACCAGACTTGCCCAGATCTCTGCAGGTGTCTCAAATGGCACTAGAAACTTAAGTCAGTCAGTGTTGGGTTTCTGAGTATTGTGATGTGAATGTAGATACATAAGTGTAGGAGTATTAGTGTGGAAGCTGAATGCGCCCTGACTCTCTGAACTTATATATATGTTATTCTGAGAATTCCAGTGAGGTTAATAGCCATTCTTTACTGTTATTAAAGGCCTTAATTTTTTCTTGTCAAAGAGGTGATAGCTCTCAGAGACAATGACAGCAAAAATCCTTTCATTTTACTTTAAAATACTCTGATGTGAAAAGTCTTGCTTTGTAAAGTCACCTGGCTCATTTGTTTTATTTCACAAATTACCCAGGCACTCATTTGTGCTTTATAACTGGGATTCTGCATTAGTTCTTGATTAGAAGAGCCATCATCTGCTTTTCTGCAGATTCAGAAACATGAATCATGAGTGGGCAGTTATTGGTAAAGCTCTAGACCATTTAAAGTCACAAAGCCGGGGCAGGGGGGAGGAAAGGTAGAAAACCAAAAAGCATTTGTTGAGCCAGAAGACCTGGGTGAAATTCTCAGAACTTCTCTGCCCTGGGAAAGTATCAATAACCATAAAATTTCACAGCCCCCTTTTTAGAACCGCAGCCTTAATGTTTTGTAGGGAAAATAAAGCTTTGGTTAACCTTGGCACTGGCAGACCTCATTAAAATAACAGCCTGTCACTTTCGAGTTTAAAATAACAGGGTTGTCAGTTTTATATTCAACGGAACAATCTACAGTCTTGTTCTCTGGGAAACACGGCGGGTGTGCTGAGGGGGGCTGGCAGCAGCCAAAGCCTGAGCAACACTGCCATCTCGAGGGGCCCCCAAATCCAGGGTGCTCCCTGGCAGCTGGGGCAAGGTGATGCTCAAATCCTGCTGAGTCCCTGTGGCACACGCCTCACTTTTTACGGAGCTGAAAATAATCTGCCATCAAGGGCATGGTGGTCTGGCAACTGCTTGGCATTTAAATTTATTTTGTGAGAAAGTATGGAAATGTATAATGTATGGGGAAAAAAATTCCATATAGAGCAAATAAAGTTGTGCCTCACTTGTTTTATGATTGAAGCAAGCCACTATCACGGAGGTACCTAGTGTTCATTGAAATTTTGGGCACCTAATGAGCCATTCTAAACAAAAATGTGTGCCTAAGCTCCCTACATCTAATCAGTGGAGAAATGAAGGTGCCTTTAAAAAAAACTCTGAGAGGAATCGTCTTTAACTAAGTAACTGAATGAGAGAGCCCAGTTATAAGTGCCTAGTGCCTCCAAGATATCTATATGAAGATGAGAGAAGTAACAAAGGACACACAGGAGACACATCTTTCTTGGGGGACAGCCCCTAAAACTTACTTAACTGCTTTTCATTATGCCCATTTTACAAAGAAAACTGTGTGTCAAGGAAAATACCCAGCTCTCCTATACTAAGCTGCTTGTGACATGATTCTTGCCCTGTGACACACACATGTAGCAGACATATAAACACAACAACTTAGTTAGAAACAGTACATAATATGTGCTTGCTAACCTAGTCCTTTTAAACAAATTGTTGGCTGTTAGTCTTAGAATGCTTTCAGATTTAATCCCTAATGGACATAAATCGGTGCATGAAAGTCTGGCGCAGTTTTCTGCTGGTAGGGCGGAACACAAGTCAGAGGTGGTGAACTGTTTGTGCTTCCTACCTGCCCATGCCTATGATGAAGGGCATGCCTTTCACAGTTCCACATGCAGCTCAAGTGCTCAAGGACCATATCCACAAATCCATTATCCAGCTCCCCACCATTATACAAGGTCTAAATCATTTTTAATAAAGACAGCAAGGGTGCTGAGTGCGTGGCTGGTTGTCTTAGACACTTCTAGGGCAAAGCAAGCAGCATGCAAACAAAAAACTTGTCTGTTTTTTCACTGGAAAATAATGTAGCATGAAGAAGTGGCATTAGTTAAATGTTGCTTGTGAATGAAAGGGCGAAGGAGTCTGTGACAAAAGAAACTTCACAGACACGAACATGGCTCATGATGTCTCTTTTCATGTCTGTTCTCTGAGACAAAATGTCAGACCTCTTTCCACTCATCTTTAGCTGTTCTGTCAATGTGACATACTGGCAGGATACACTTTACTGCCTGAAGTCCCTGAAATTACAGCACCCCGTGACAAGCAGCCACTTGAAACATCTGCCAAGTGTCTTTGGTGCCATGTACAACATCTGGATTGGCACCCTGGTACCCCAGAGAAGCCACTTCCAGTGAACAACCAGAAACATTTGTACAGTTTTCCAGGTCATAAAGATTTGATTCTCAATGGACTTTGCATCAAGATATCTCTGAGCATCCACAAGGAGAAGGTGTTGACAGAAAGGCAAGCTGAATATTTTGCTTTCACCTCAAAAGTAAAATGTTTTCAAATTGCAGAACAAACAAGAAAAAAGTGCAATCCAAAAACATCAGGTAGAAGAAAGGCTAATGGGAAATATTTCTTCTTAACATAAAGACTCCATATTATTTGATTTCATTTATTGCACTGAACCTACGTCAGTTTTGTATGCATTTCACCATCTTTGAACACGATTTTAACATCTTCTGATAGTCCTTTATCTTTGAAAGTAGGAATTATACAGGTGGGGGTGATAAAGCTGGAAGGAATATGAGATGGTCTTGACAGGGGAGGGTTTGGCAGAGCAGGACGAAAAGAAAAAAAAAAGCAATTTACTTTTTAAAAATTGTTTTAGGGAGTCCACATTTAAAATTTGCTTTTTGTCCCCAGTTGCTTCTGAGCACACTTTATCACGTTGCCAAAGAAGCATTCTTCCATAGGAAATTAAGCCAAAGTGATTCCACTGGCAATTGTCTGCCTGCTCCACAAGCAAGGGTCTTTCTGCAGTCTTTCATGCCTTTTGAAACTGGTATTCAGCACACTTTTATTTTTACACGGTATATTCAAAGGTTACTTTGATTTTTCATTTTATCCAAATGTCCTGAAATAAAGCAAGGAATTCTAGGGTCTGATCCTTACTAAAGTGATGGGCTCATGGCTTTGGTGTGCAAGGTTAGTAAAGACAGAAACCTGGGTCAGCTTTATTTACCTTATAACTGAGCCCATGCTGGTAGGCATGGAACTGAGCTCGTGGGTATCTTTCCAAGTTCTGCTGAGGAATTGCATGACATTAGTGAGTGACTTGGCTGCATAAGAAGTCAGTGGCAGAAGTACAAAATAGACTGAATTTCTCAATGTAAGGTGTGCAGCTATACCATTACCGTAAATCTGGATATGAGTTTCTCTTTGTAAATTATGCAAATATTTAACTTTTCTTACTTACATAGTAATGTCTTTCTTCTGTTAGTAATTATAGATCAAGATAAGGCTATTTTAATATCTATTTTTTCATGTCCCCAGTAGATTAGAAATTTAACTCTTTGCGTGGTTCGTGCTGTATCTTTTTTCATGAGACGGTGTTGTGCTTCAGAACAAATTTCATACCTTCAAAGTAGCTGAAAAATGGGTATTTCAATATAGTGTCAAGGCTATGTCAGGAAGGTAACTAGGGAAAATCAGGCTAGCTGCAGCCAAAGATATCCAGCCGTCTTAATCCCTATAAATCTCTGCTAGAGAAAGTGGAAAGAAAATATGTAAAATATCAAAACTGCATGTGTCTCATATTTAAATGTTTCCACAGAAGCCTAACCAAGCTTGAAAGTTAATCTTTAATTCAAAGAATAGGAAATACCAAGGAATCATTTCCAAGGCCACAGGTCACTAGGGAATACAATAGTCTGACTTCATAAATCACAAGCAAGCAATGTTAACTGAGTCCTTAGTGGGTTTTGTCTCATTTTCAAGGGTGTGTACATCTGTTAAATAGCTTTTAAATGCTGGTGGTGATCAAAACAAGGTACAGAGGAACATGTGTAACCATGGGGACTAATAAGAGAATTTCTGTGGTTGTGCTTGACAAGATCGCAGAACCGAAGCCTCTGAAATCCGCAGGCAAAAGTTTAACATGTCATGGCAGGCATTACATCTCCTAATTCTATTCTGCATATAAAGTTACATTAAAAGTACTCCAAAGTCATTGCCTGCCCCAACATCTCACAGAAGTGGCCGTCAGCCTACTCCCTGAAAGAGGAGGCGAATCAATCAGTGTTCAGAATTCCTTTAGCAAAGCCATCATCAGACACCACACTGCACTTCCAGAAAGTTTCAGGATGAGGTTTGAGGAACCAGTTAGACAGACCTGTAAACTCCAGTGCTAAAAACTGAGGATTAACAGAGGTCTGGTCAGATGGCAGGAAAGGGCAAGGCTTGAGAGACAGTCCACACAAGTTGTGTATAGCTCCATGGCGAAATAAGGCAATGGGAAGGTGTGAGGTGAGAGATAGCTGTGAAGGGAAATATCTGAAGGACATTGAAAAATTTTAAAAGGCACCTGAATCAAAGGCATCTCAAGAGGCTTTAAATGGTAACCTTTCCCTAAGCTGTAGTCATTTTTATTATTGCTGCCTTTTGTAAGTCATGCAAATGTCTGCTTCCCCCCAGGCTCTAAAATGGGAATAACACCTCAGGAGGACGCTTCTGAGATTTAATTAGTTGCCATTTACCAATGATCTTGAGTAAAATAAGACCACCTTACTTTATCAGGTGTACTTCCTTAATACAAATTTAAAAAAAATAGGAAATTTAATGATTTATCTCATATAGAGAATGCAGACACTATTTAATATCTTCAGAAGAGACTGAGGAATGGGAGTCCTCATTTTGATTTTCAGGGAGTACTGGAGAGTATGTGCAGCATGTATCTGTGACAATCTCTCCCCATTTTTTTTGCTGGCTTCTATGCTTCTATGAAAATGAAAGGCTTCTATTCCAAATTACAGCCCTTAGAAATGTTGGGGGGAAAATCACTTGTTGAAAACAGAAATCTGCGAGTCCTAGAGCACCAGCTCTAATTTGAATATGGGCAAAATCTGAATGTAACTCTAATCATCTGAGTTTTGAATAGCTTTACATAACTTCCAGCAGGCAATGAAGTTATTGGTCTGAAAGCTAATTGCTCACCACCAATATCAACCAGATTACTTGTGTAAATAGTTACCCCGGCACAAGCAATAATAAAAAAATATATCCCTTTGACTTTCATGTTCACCAAATTTATATTAATGGACCCTCCACCATATAATCTTTCTTCCATACACTTTCTATAGAATTTCTTTATTCTCACTGTGTCCTAGGAGGAATTTACACGAACACACCATGAACAATGGGCAGTTTAACTGAGTTGCTTGTGCTGGTTAGCTGTCCCAGTAGAGACCTTGGGGTCTTTACCCTCAGCATGGGCAGAAGGGGAAGAAGAGGGATTGCTGTTTCCCCAAAAACCCTGGTCCCATGGACCAAAGACATCAGAAAAGGGTAGGCATCCTGAGACCATCTCCACTTCTGCCAAAGCCTTGCTCGCAGCCTGTAAACTGGAATTTATTTTTTGGCTTGACAGGCTCCCCTATTGAGACTTAAAGGCTTGCAAATGCCACTAGCATCTCATGTGAAAACAAAGCAGCTAGAGCTTGGCAAGAGGTGTGGAGGAGATTTATAAGGTGTCTATCATGGCAAGGAACACTGTCAACAACAGATACAGAAAAATACTGGCCTACTTATTTCTTGTGGATGAAAATTCAAACAGTGCTTCTGAAATAACATCCTCAGCTGTTTCTATCTCCTGGCTTACAAAGTGACATTCCACAGAGTTTAAGCATGGCAAAATAGCATAGACCATTTGCAAGGAGAGCTATCACGTCCTGAGAAAAAAAAGATAAAAGAGATAAATAGCTGAGTACAATATTGTACCTCAACAACCTAACAGACAATCTCAAAACTGAATGGAGGAATGGAGAGCTTTTATTTCTTGGTTTTTTAAAGAACAAAGCTTAGCGATTTCCTTTAAAAGCTATTCAGCAAGCTCCCCATAATCCTATTACAACAATGTGAAACACATCTGTTTCCATAAGAACAACGGTGGCAGCATTCATCCTTTGTAGTCTGTCCTTTGTTGTTTTTCTATCCATTCCTGTAGATTTCTCCACTCTGGTATACCATACACAAAACAAAAACTGATAAAATTTTAGTCAGAGCATTTATTTATTAAGTTGATACTGGAATTTCAGTTTGTTTGTGCTTGCCACCTGAATCATGCCAAATTAAATTATTGTTCAAGGAATTTATGAGGTAAAGAAACTGTTTCGATACTGTCCCAACATTTCTTGCATGTGGATTCTGTATTCACCTACAGATATTTATCTACACATAATAGTAAAGATGAATATAGTCTCTGCATGACTTCTCACTGTAACTGAGATCCAAATGTACTGCAATGTATTCAGCCCATGTATCTCAAATCAGTTCAACATCAGCTCAGCACTGCACCATTTTTTAGAATCTGCACATGTAGCTGTCTACATAATATTTTTCTAAGACATGACCAAGCTGGCGGGTTTATCTGATGTACACTCTTTAACTGAATTCGCATTCAGCAGACTGTGAGGCATATTAATTCTTAAAAAGGTGTATATTTAGAAAACCTTAGACAAATCGAGGCTAAGAAGTGCAAGGCGCAACATGCTTTTATTAATGTTTTGCCCGTGGAAAAAGGTGACTTTGATTGTCTGTATGTTCTGAACTCAAATGCTGGGTGTCTTGTTTTTAAACACAGGAAATTAAGTTTTAGCACCTTTAGCTTTTTTAACCTTCACCATCATCACCATTACAAATTTAAACAATGTATTATTTAACATTATAATTAGTGTGGCTGATGTTTTTTTAATCTGTTTTCCCTCTCCTTGTCTCTTAATCAGGTAACAGACATTAAAGAAAAGCTAAAGCTCTCTAAAAAGTTCTGGTCAACATTGCCCTACACAATCTGCAAGGATGAGCGAGTGACAGCCGGTCCGTCAGTCGAGGAGGACTGCTGGAATGGCCACACCAAGGCGAGGTGAGGTGGACCCCTCTCCACCCCACCCAGTTCAAAACCTCATCTGGCCTGAAGCAATCATTAAACTGAGGGTATTTCACAAAACTCTTTATGATGGTGAAACACAAATTGGGAGAACAGGTCATTGTCCACATGCAGCTTGTAGCCGAGGTTACTTATTGTCAAAGTGCCATTAAAGCCAGAGTGTGAGTCAGGGTAAATGTGCACAGAGTGTCAGCATGTGAAGGCAGAAAATGTGCATTGGTTTGGCTCCAGAAGGATAATTTATACTGAGATTTCAAAGAGCTCTTTAGGTCCATTTAGCATCCCTGTGTTGGGACTGACAGCTTGTGAAGCAATTGCACTCTTGGGATATCATACTGGGATGAAACAGAAATTGGAATTTCAACTCTACTTGCTATTGGCTNTGTGTGCAAAAAATGAAAAATAACCACCAGAGAATAAATGCAGCACTCCTACTTATCTTCTGTAGATTTGACCTTATGTTACTTCTTCAGAGATAACTGTAGTCATCTGCCCTTGCTTGTGATGAGTTTTCTGTGAGTTTTAATTTTGAAGTTTACTTGGCCCAAGCTGTGGCAGAGCAGGAGCCAGCAGACGAGCAGGTGTCTCCAAAAGTCCCAGTGTGGATTCATCAGCTGACAGAGGAGAGGATCTGATTATCCCTGATGAGAGGGGGAGGAATTGGCTCAGGGACAATAACAGGGGCTTGGTTTCAGGTGCACAGTGGTATCCTGTGCTTTTGGGTACACACGAGGAATGTAGAGGTTTGAGTGTCTGGTGACAGCTGAATCTCAAGAGAAGTGACAATTTCTGACACTCAGGGACTGAAATCTTTATTTTCCTTTTACCTGAAGATACATATGAAGACAGAATAAAAAAATGAGCCAAAAAGAAAAAACAACCAACCAATGAAACAAATAAACAATAGAAAAAAATGAGACAAGCATGTAAAATATAAAAATGGTGAAAATAAGACAACATAGGAATAAAACTTAGAAACATGCTCAGTGTCATTTTACATGGATGTATGGATGGACAGATGCATAAATAGATTGCACCTACCCCACCATCTCATCATCTGATCATTTTTATAAGGAGCACAGTTTGCAGGGGGATGTTTCACACTGAATGCACACCACTTTTTCCCAGCCTTACTACATACCCTTCAAAGGAATCCATTTTGCAGGCAAGAGGAGGGGGCTGTTTGGGATGCTGCTAGCCCCTTGAATACACTTTTGGATGCATGTGAACAAATCTGTCCAAAAGCATGAGCCGCTGCTTAGTTGCTAAGTTCCAGATCCAGAGAAAGCCCCTGGGGATTCAGAGAAATACTAGGAGTGTCTGGCTATTACAGGATTTATCATAAAGGAATGGTGTGAAGAGAGAAATAAAAATGTTCAGTTTCTCTTTCTCTATTTTATCCTTTCTTGTTATTGCGATTTGAAAGACATGACCCCAGGCCAGTGCACTGCCAGTAGTTAAGCAGAGTTTCAAGGCATCTCAGCTAAATGCCATGAGCCACATCAGGATGCATGCATCAGTAAGAGATATATGCTACTCTTTCTACAAAAGAGCAGTCAAATCCCTTAATATCTATCTGTTCCTCCTGGTTTCCATGGCCAACACTAGTGAGTGTATCACATCTGGCAAATACTTGGCATCTCTGTTCTGCTCCTGCACTGAAGGGTTTGGCACAGCTTCCACATTTGTTGGGAGTTAAGGAGGTACATTTTATGCATACAGTTCTTCAGCCTTCTTTTGCAGACTTTATCTTATGAGAAGCCTGGGTTTTTTCCTGATGCCTCCTGAGATTAATGTTCTGGAGAGAGAAGAGCAGTCCTCTGTTAATAATCTCCTTGGTAATTGAACACAGACATTTCACTGCATGTAGAGTGACAGCTTCAAAATATCACCTGAAGATACAATTTCAGCAGGTCCAGCCACTGCTCCTCTGCCCACTTTCTGTTTAATATCCATTCACAAAGGAGATGTATCATCACAGTCTTAGTAACAGAATTCAATAAATGCTTCAGGTGGAGGCAATAGTAATAAATCAGAGAAACACCACAGAATGCCATGGCTGTATACAAAATAGTATTAAGAACAATGTTGAAAATAACTAGCTCTAAATGCAAAATCAGCTCTTGACTGCTGGACAAAGATGTTTACTGCAGCATAAAAAAAATATAAACGTTTCCTTGATCAGACTGATTAGTATCTGATATCAAATACTAGCTCACAAAAACGAGCATAGCAAAATCTGGCCAGTGTTCATATATATATATATATATCCCTGTATATATCTCTATATATCCCTGTTCACTGTGTCAGCTGTCATAAGCACCCCTGTGCTATATGAGGAGCTGCATGTTGAATTCCAGAGTATATGACAAAAGCGTGTGATTGAAAAAGAAGGGAAATTTAGCCCCCTCCTGTTTTCCTAGACATTAATACTGTAAGTAAGAAGACAACATGGTGTTGGCTACCATTGAGAAAGGAAATTATTGCTGGGGTTTTTATCACATCCTGTTTTGAAATAAAGAATTAGAAACTTCAAATTGCCAGACAGACATTATGCCTTATGTTTCACTTTACACATCACCTTTTGATGTTTGCTGCTTTTACAGGGGAAAAGAGTTACAAACCTGAGACCACAGAGAATGAGAGCTTGGCTTTCTCCTGAGAGAGGCATTACACCAAGGTCATTTGTGGTTATTACACTCCCTAAATATCACTTTGCTGCCATGATTAATTTACAGTGACACCAGGTCGCCAGCTGAAGGTCGCCAATTCACAAGTAATCATGGGGTAACAGAGTCATCCATTTGGTGTTCTGGAAGGGTGCACTTGGCTCATTGCTGATCCTGTGCGAAGAACGGTTTTAATCAGGTCACATCATGTAGAAACAAAGTGCTGTGGAAATGAGAAAATATTTATTAGATGGATGAATCTCTTTTTTTGAAAAATCCATATTAAAGGTAATAATAATAGCTACTTCAGACAAAGTGCCTTTTAGAGACATGCCCAGCAGGATTTCTCCATCGTATTTGTATTCACAAAAGAACATGAACATAATTTTATGTTTAAAGAATTAACATCTTCTGCCAGATGTACAGAGACAGATTTTTGAAAGCTATTTAGGATCTAAAAAACAACATTAAGATCAAACTTTGAAAAATTACCTCCCTTCCTACATGCAATTAAATTCTTAACAACAGCTGATGGCACCTACATTAATAGGTATTCTTCAGAAATTAAGAAATTTTCCCAAGAATGATGGAAAATCAGGCTTCAGGACTTAAACCAAGTCCAAAGTATTAGTCCTTGAATATATGACGTTTGCTGAAGTACGAATAGCAACCAAATCTGGAACCCTCTGATGTTCAGCAGAATAGCCTTGTATTGCTTCAACCACTCAGCCAGCTCATTCCAACCATCCTCAATGCATCTGAGAGATTGAGCTCATGCTCACCAGGGCTATAGACTTATTTATATGTCTTAGCTCTGAAAAGCTGTAATCTATGGAATAAATGAGACCTGCATTCCTTTCCAACCTATCACTCCTCCAAACAGAAGAAGAAACAGAATGATATATGAGACAAAAAAATACAGCAATAGAAAAATAAGGTAAGGAATAAAAGGAAAAATGAACACTATAATTTTCAATATCTAGCTCAAAACTACAAGGTATGTCACCAAAGCAAACATAGGATAGATTCTCAGCTGTCCTGACATTCTCTTCTTCTCCTGCCACATATATGGGAGTGTCTACTTCTGTGGCAGACAGCTTTTTATTTCTGGTGAAATTCAGGTGGGGAGAAAGACTCACCAGATCAGTGTTTGCTCACTGCTGTCCAGCAAAGCTTGCAGTGACAATGAGTTGAGTGCCCTTTAGCTGGAGGTAAGCACAGATAACTCCTCAGCACCATTAGTGAAAGTGGGAATAAACCACTTCTCAGTAAGTGTGAAAACTGCCTGTTCTTAATTGATGGCTCTAGTTTATTTTTGTATCCTCCAACAGACTGGCAGTGAGGCATTTTCTCCTTCTTCTTGTGTCTCCTCAAGCTTTTCTCCAAGATGGAGGGAAAAAACCAAACTGAAAATATCCTATGGGGATTACCTCCTGAGCAAACAGAATCAGATGAGTTGAACTAGTTAGCCAAACAAGCCAATTTTCCACTGCACTTATCTTTCTGGTCCAGATGTGACTGTCTAAACCCAGCCCAGTCTGAGTAAGCCTGTGCTGTGTTTTTTACTCTATTGCCTACAATTCTGTGCACCTGGAATAGCTCCAGTACGGCCAAGGTGGCATGCCCCAGTTGTACTGTAAGCAGCTGCTGTGGCAGCAAAATGTGGAGGATGTTGTCCTTTAAGACAGATTCTTTTTAAAAATCAGAAGATTCCTCCTTTTGTTTTGGGGTGGGTTTTTATGTGTGCGGGTGTCAACTGTACAGGCTTTATAAACATGACCTGAAAGATTCATCAATCATTTTTAGACTTGAAAAGGAAGCAGACACTGTGGAACATTAGCAGGTTATTTTAAAAAAAAAAAAAATGAGGGGGTGAAAAGAGAAGTGCTTTTAAATAGGCTTTGTGGTATTTGGCTATTATGTGCCAAAAGACATCTTTGCTGTGTCTGCTGAGACAAGCAAGAACTGTGGAAAGGCTAAGAGGAACAGAAAGCATTAATATTTTAGAAAACAACGTAAATTACACTAAAATCCTGACGTAGCTGAACAAGGAGCAAACACCACAACCAAACAGCATTGTTCGGCTTCTCTATACTCAGAGGGGTAAGAAAGCTTGCTTCTCTTTTTTTTTTCTTTGCTAGGAGGATGCAAAGAACAGACACTATTCAGGGTAGCACTTCTCTTCATTTACAATGGGCGTACAGTTCCTTGTAATGACCAGGCCTACAAATAGATCATTAAGGGGAGCAGAAGCAGCAGCAAAGCTTAAAATTCACAAGGGTGTCTCAACTTATGGAACTGCAGGAAAAGCAGCTGTGTTCAACAACTTTGCTCAGCCAGCAACAAATCTTCTGTCAAATCATGGTCCCAAGACATGACTTCCTATTCGGTGTGACTTAACCGTACCCCACACACATCAAAATGCTTTTGTCAGAACATGTGTTGGGCTGCCTCTCTGAGGCTGTCACTCACAAAACACCTTGGGCTGCATGTTCCCGTATCTGCATCAGTCCTTTAAAGAAAGGAAAACTATCCGAAGGTATTTCATTCAATATAGGCTTTTCTGATTTCTTCCCCTCCCAAAGAAGCAGGTGAATTAGTTCAAAAATGAGGGTAGAATCCAGCTACACATTCAAGCATGTAAATTCAGGTATTTAAATATGGGGTGAGACAATAAGGACTGTGCTGCCCAAGCAGTTGTAGTATCATTGCAGACTCTCCAGGCCACCTGGGATGAATGTGACACAGGAGACCACCTCCCCTCTGGACCAGACCCTGGGCTGAAACTGCTTGATCATTTTTAAGCACCAATGTTAAGGCACCTGGAAAGAGCCCCAATATCCTGTCAGTCTACTCAAAAGAGGCAGTTTTCCACTGCCTGAACACATTTACCTATTGCTGTGTAGGATGGTCTAAGTAGTCAAGACACTTTCATGGAACTGGGAAATAAGACCCTTGAATATCTACAGATATTCAGACCTTGCTGGAGTGGCAGCATGACGCCAAACAGCCTACAACCCTGAGGCTAAAGTGGCATTCAGTCTAAAGAAAGACTTCAGTCTAAAGAAAGACACACACTACAACTTTAGATTCCCCTCAAGCCTGCAGATATGATCCAGAAAGCCTCACCTTTCATAGCTCACCTTTCAGAGCTAGTGACAGGAAGAGGAGGAATAACTAAGAGCGTTCAAATGGCACCAGCTGTCTATGTTTATGCAAGGAAATCCCAGCAGATGAAACATAATGAACTAGTCATTTGGCCAAAGGCACATGGGACTCTAACAGCTGTGCCTGCTCCACTGATAAATAAACTCCTGACTAGCTGTTACTGGATCTGGTGGTGGCCAGGTCTGGTGAGAGTGGGACTCTGCTTATGCGCAGACAACTTGCATTTGAACATACAAGATTTGTTATGTGTGTAAATCTGAAGATTAATTTTCAGCCCTTCTAATTCTTTTGCTATTATGTCCTAAATGTCAAGGGAATTTAGATATCCAACTAACTGTGTTGTGTTAAGGCCATCGATTTCTTGTGACCTACATCAAGTACATGTCACTTACATACCTAAGTGAGGTACGCTTCCCAGGAATGCTTTGGAGATCACCAGATCCTAGGCAGATAAAGCAGGACGTGTGGCAGTCTGGCAAAATAACTTTGATAAAGTCTAACTTTAAATGGCCACCCCATTTAAAGTTTGATGGTCCTGAGAAGGACATCAGATGCACACTAGTGCAAAATGCGAACCTCCATGAAATGCACACGCCAGAGCACTCTCTAATTGCTTTAAGTCAGTACATTCTTCTTTTATTATTGATGGTAAGACAAAATGAAATCCAACAGAAATCAGTCAAAGAAAGTCTGTGAGCTGCCCTTCAGAGCTATTCTTAGTTTCTCATGGACAGCTTGTAATAAAGAGCTGCTAACCCTTCATAAACAAGGAAAGCAATCCACATAAATATTTAGCAATTTCAGATCACTTGTAGCTACAAACAGCTATAGCCATTGTCATGGACAGATATGGAGCAAGACAGTCATCCTCTCTGAGCCAGTAGTTCAATTCTTACATTCTTGCTTTTTTTAATCAGCTGCACCTTGAAATTGCTGATTTACTACTAGGCTGAGTAATTTATCTACAGCAGCCCTTTCATTTGTAGAGACGTGTGACAGATGGAGACGCTGTTCCTTTGCAGTCCAGAGCATCCCTGCCTGCCAAGGTCTCCATCCTACTGCCTCTAGGCAGCTCTGCAGAATTATTTCCTATTCTGTCTTTAGTGATTCATAACACCATGATCTGCAGTGTTCCATACTGGGGGAGGTAGCTCTGTGTTCTCACCATAGTAAATCTGACTGCAGGAGTCTGGATGGGATCTCCACAGCAGTGTTATTTCTCATCATGGTACTAGTGAAACGACATGCAGCTTGAGGCTGGGTATTTTGGCAATCATATTTGGTTCTTAGATGTTCGCACACCCCCAGGATTATTCTCATGTAAGCCTTCAAAGGCCACTGTTGCAAATAAGTATCATCTTGCAAACGAGGACCCATTACACTGAGGCTAAGCCCTTCCTTGGTGTGGAAAAGCATCTGTTGTCTTGTAAATCTCCAGAAGCAATGCAGAGCTTATTTTCCCTTCACCATGACTTCAACAGAGAAAGTCCTTTTATCTCCCTTACTTTCACATTTATTTTTCAGAGATATTTATTTTTTCAGACCAATGTGAACAATGCTGTCATCAATGCCAAACTTCAGTGCTGGTAGAGAACTGGGCATTCACAAGTGAGAGTGATGTGAAATACTCTCAAACTATATTTGGTACCAGGCATCATGAAAGTTTGTCATTAGTAGGCTAGACTGTGCTATCATTACTTGTTGTCTGAGCACATACCCACACAAGGAGTCCCACAGACATCAGCAGGATAGCATGGTATGCAAACTAATTACAAAATAGATCATATCCTTATAAAGAATGCAAACAAAGGGTAGATCTGCCCCAAATCCCTTGCAGCCTAAATATGAGAAAAAGATAGTACGTAATGACAGACAAGGGAGAAGAGGGAAGCTGTGATGCACTATTTTCTCAGGATAACATGCCAGCACAGAGAAATAATGTCAACCCTTTTTCAGCCTGGCAGCTGTAAAATGCACAGATAATTTTTAACAGAAATTCGAAGCAGGAACAAATGTAGCTTTGTAAATGCCTACAAGGAGGACTTCCTGAGGACAAAGAGCAGCAGGGGACAAAGAGCACATCTTTAACAAAGGGTAATGGAGATTTTTACTGTAGGATGATTTGGAGGCATGGGCTGCTTTTTGTAGGGGAAAGATGTGCAAAAGCACGCTTACTGCCTGTGAGCAGCCTAAGACTGCATTACTCAAGGTCATAGAAAGGAATACAGCAGTAATCAAGGAATTATAAGGTAAGAGCCTGAATAAAAGATTCAGATTTGTGGATGGATAGGAAATGTCATACTTTAAATGTTAGGCACAAGACATGCAAGCATAGCCTGGTTTAAAGGAATAACGACCAAATCAAAGAGAGTTTGGTAAAATTATAATGCTTTTTATGCGCCTGGATGTCATGTAGGCTGGAGATGTTGTTCATGGTGGTCTAAAAAAGAGATGCAAGGAAGAATTGGAGGAGAAAATTAAGTGCTCTTTTAAACTAGGAAAGCCATAACGCCTCAAGATAGGCTTCTAAACTGTCTCAGAACAACAAATACGCTATATACAACAAAGGACTTCATACTTTTTAAGCAGAAAGAAATAAAACCAGCAGAATGCACTGTTAGATGCTTAATTTAGTGTGCAGCCATTCATGTCAGAAGAGGATATGAATATGTGGTGACTTACTGCTGGCTTGTGAACCTGTTCTATAGTTCAAACAGTCATTGCTCTTGCTGGGGAGTATATGGAGAGTTAGGAGGTTGAAAAACTTAAATCCTTTCTGCTCCTCATGCAGCTGTGCTACTAAACAGATCCTTTGGGGTCAGTAAAATTTAAAACTATATTTTTAGAACAGTTTTAATGGATCTTTTTAAGAACTACACATTGAATTTCTTAGCACATCATTTACTGCACAGTGTTTTATTTCTGGAATTACTGTGTCCCAAACTAATCTTGCATTCTGCTGCATAGATACTTGCCTGAGATTATGAACGATGGCTTGACAAACCAGATCAACAATCCAGAAGTAGATGTGGACATCACAAGGCCAGACACCTTCATTCGACAACAAATCATGGCCTTACGTGTCATGACTAACAAACTGAAGAACGCGTACAATGGGAATGATGTCAACTTCCAGGATACAAGTAAGAAACCATTAGCTGTCATTACATAACTGTGATTTTGGAACACATTTATAAATTGGCCCTGTTGCAATGACTTTCTGTGGTCTTTGTGCTCTGCACTGCCGACAACATAAAAAATCTCTTTTTGTTCCATGAAATTCCAGTTATATAATTGTTTCTTTTGCGTCTCTTCCTTATCTTCATGTTTAATGCATCCAGACACTGAAGGCTTTCCATAATGCCAGCAGTCTGATCCTTTTTCAGAAGAGCATGTAATCACCTAATTAAGTCACAGTGGGTTTCATTTGGAAGCTTTACTGAATGAAATTTAGCACCACCAACATTTCCTCATTCCCAATGTGTTCATCCCCACTGGAGTGCCAAGTGGAAGGGAGAAAAGGGATGAAAGCTGTAGCCTATAGCATTCACGCTGTTTCCCTCACTCCTTTGTGCCAGGTGACGAAACCAGCGGCTCAGGCAGTGGAAGTGGCTGCACAGATGACATCTGTCCCACCGAGTTTGATTTCGTCACCACCGAAGCACCACCTGTCGACTCAGACAGGAGGGAAGTGGAAGCTTCAGCCACAAGGCCCGGCTGGTCACTGCAGACATTGCTCATCATCTTCCTCAGCCTTGTACTGCAGAGACAATGGAGATAATCCTGGATCTTGTCAGAGAAACTGTGTTTTAGCTACAGAAACAGCCAACTTTCTTCTTTTCTTATACTCTTGGACAATGGACCATGCCACAAACACTTGCCGTTTTCTACAAGACAGCAGTATTGCAACCTGCTTCCCATTTTAGTTTTCCCAAAGAGTACCAGGTGCCAGACTGAACTGCTTCCCGCTTTTTTCAGATATCTCTGAAGACAATATCTACTCTTGAGAGAATTCTTTCTCAATCCTTTATTACAGGAGACTTTCTGAGCTTCATTTCCTTTTATGCTGCAAAAGGGAAAAAGGATCTTACAGTATGTGTTTTTCCCCAGTGAGAAAAAAGACGGGGGAAGAAACCAAGAAAGTTTTCTTTCTGAATCAAGGCTGACTCAAGGCTGCTGCATTTCAACAGAATATCAACAAAACAAAACAAAAAAGACAAGGAAGGAACAAAAAAATGCAACCGTTCTTCACTGACAGCCAGGTTTCCTTTAGAAACTTTTATAGGATGATTCAGGTCATCAGAGTGATCACTGTTAAAGGGAGGAAGGCTGAATTTTTTTCCCCAACACTAAAAAAGTATGTCTCAGAAATGAATGTCTTGCACTCCATCTGCCAACCACATCAGATTGGTATGAAGGGAGAGAAGCTGAAAAATAAGTTTATCTTTTAGTATGGTAGTAGCTCTCCACTAGCTTCAGAATGTCATGTTACAGTTGCTTAGGATTTGAATCTTAATGCCCAGTAAAAATATGAGTAGTAGCACGATTTCACCTAGTTTCTTTTAGGATTTATCCATGTTATAGAATTGTCAGTTTTCCACTTAGCTCACCACTGTGAGCTCACCAGCCATGACGGTAATGTTAAACAACACTCTTGACCCCTCAGGGGTTCAGACAGAAATAATCTCTTGTGATGTAATCCTTTTTCTTTTGTTACTGTTCTGACATCGATTAGAACTTTTTGTTCTATGTCCATTACCCTACCAAGACAGCAATTCTCTAATAGACTAACAGCAACCAGATCAATAGTGTGTTTCACACCTAACTACATCTTTCATATCAGTTAATTTCAGTGTCACAAGGATTTCTTCTACAAAATTTCAGATCAGACAAATATATAGTACTGACATGGAGATTTCTTTCACTTTTTTAGTCTTAGTATGATCATCTATTTTTATATATATAAATATATATAAATCACAGATTTTAACTTCTTAATTACAAGCTCAGGGTTGACACTTCTTTGTAAGGAAAAAAAATGTTTGGTCAACCAACTCTTCTTTTTTTTTTTGCTGCTCTGAAAGTAACCCTTTAATGACTGGTGAGCATGAAAATCAAAGAAGAGAATTTTTTACATATCCAGTTGTCCATTTCCTAACAAGTTTGCAGGTTGGTGGAGAAAACCTCTCTAATATGTGTGTATTTGGTGGAGAGGGGGGCATGTCAGTTTGTATGATAGCCCTAGAGGACACGGATGTTAATTGTGATGGTAAATGTACTTCAGATTCTTCAAGGATACATTGCTTTAATAATCATTGTCTAAATGGTTATGGTCTGGGATAGAGCTTCCCTAATTTGCATCTGGTCATAAAACCCAAGATGGAAGCTGTTTAAATCCTGGAAAACTGTGTGTCAACAATTAGACATCAAAATCTTACTTGTATCAACCACAGACAAAGGATTTTTGGGGCAATTCTGTGTGGTGTTGAAATTATTTGCCAGAAATTTATTTCCTGATTCTTACATTGACTCTGGAAATGGTATACACAAATCGTGGTAACACAGTAAAGCCAGCCAACCATATTCCAATTTAACAGCAGAACAGGTAGATCGTATCCATTGCAATCGCTTTTTCTTGTCAAATTATAATTAGCTATTGATTTAGGCATGAAATTAAAATAGAAAACACACAGCACGTTAGAAAAAAGCATACTTAAGCACTTTTACCAAAAAGTATTTACAATCTATTTATATAGTATGTCTAATAACAAAAAGCATAAGTTTTGAGCCACTTGTATTCAATTCCTTTTCTTCCCCATTTGTTTACTTTGAAATATAATGATAGATATCATCATGGAATCATAGAATCACGGAATGGTCTGGGTTGGAAGGGACCTTAAAGATCATCTATTTCCATCTCCCTTGCCATGGGCAGGGATGCCATTCACTAGATGAGGTTCCTCAGGGCCCCATCCAGCCAGGTCTGTTCTTCTGGGCCCAGATTAGTATGTCACTAAGTGTACAGATCACACAGGTCTTATATGGCCACAGCAATGCTTCTGCTTCTCCAAAGGTTCCCCGTGGAGCAGGTCTTCTGATTGAACATTTATTGTCTCCAGGAAGTTCTCATAGGCTTTTTCTTTTGCCCTGGTACAGCAGGCATCAAGCAGAAGGTCTTTGCTCTTAATTTTTTTCCTGAACTTGCACAGGCAGCTTTCTACAAGGAGAACCTTTTAAAAATCTCCCCTGATCCATCTCTTTCTACCCATATCCACATCCTCTCTATGTCCTCAGAAACTTTGTTTCAGGAAAAGTTTGATTTTTATTTTTCTGGTTGTGTGTTTATTCGACAGTAACTGATCCTATTTCCATCTGATTATTCTGAATCTGAAAGCTTCTTGACAGGCAAAAATGTCCAATCCCTCCAATGCTAGTCCTCTGTTGTACTTGCTCCACACTGCTAGTGAAGGAGCTGACAGACGCATCAGGTTTTTGTGCTAGCCTCAGCCCACATGTAAGTGATCTGATGACTGTTTTCAGCTGGTGCAGTCAAGGTGTCTGTCCAGGGTGCTGTCATCTATTTGCAGACCTCCATGGACTTTTGGACAAGGAGAAAGAGGGATCCCTGAGAACTAGGGGTTCACTGAAGGCGCTCGTCACTGGAGGAGCTTGCCCTGCTCCTCTTGAACTGGATCTTATAAATTGCTGCTCAAACAACACACCAGCTTAATCTTTGCCAAAATGTGATTCTTGAGGGAGTTCTGCCAGAAATTTATGTCTTCCACATTCCATATTTCTTCTCTTATTTTCCTACTATGCATGGTGATATTTTGTCAGGAGACGGAGATGCCTTTGCATGAAGTACTGTGTGTACATTTCTTTAATAGTCCCTAAAGGTTGAATACACTCTTCATACATTGCATTTTTCTGAGATTAAGAGAACTATTAAATCTGCAAAGAAAATGAAATTGAGAATGAAGGAGAGAAAAGAAAAAGCATTCATGTTCATAAATGCAAGAAACTACATAATTTCCAATGATTGTATTTGTACATCCTTTGCATCCAATAGCTCTCCTTCTAAGGTAATTTTTTGGTGTGCCACAATTTAAATGTTTCTCTTCTGTTAGCAGCAGATAAATTAAGAAATTATAAAGAAGACAATTACATGTTCAAGAAAAAGGGGCTAAGGAAAAATCCTTTGATTGTGTAAACTCTCTATGCTGCGCAACCTAGAAATTCTTCACATGTAATGTTCTTTTAAAGTGGAGGCTATTAAAAAATTAGATGCAGTTAATTACATAACCCTTGCTGTAGACCCCTGTGAGGCTTTTTTCCTTTTCAATATTAACCAATTTCAATATTGTTTTTGCATCATCCCCAAATTTTTCATGTTCATTGTACTGCAGATTTTTCTACTGATGACTCATTACTGTAGTACTGAGTACAGTATATAGTACTGTAAATGCAGTGCTGACTACCTGAACTCTGGCCAAACTTAGGCATTTCAAAAAAAGATAATCAGAAAAAATTGAAAAAAGAGGATAGAGATTTCCTGCAAAAGAGGAAGGGGAAATGAAACTGTGCCTAGGTGTTTTGGTAAGCATTGATCTATCCCAGTTCCCTAAGAGGCATCATAGACCTCTGTCCATGGAAAGCTCTGAAAATCTGAATCTCAGATGCACAAGTTATCCCAGTTCTGTGGGATTTTTAGGAAGAATGATTCCCACAGATGTGTGAACCAGTTTGAGCTGCTTCCATGCAAAATGGCTTTACTGTGCATGTGACTCAGCACTGGCACGGATTGCTCAGAGAGGCTATGGAGTCTCCCTTACTGGAGATATTCAAGAACCATCTGGACACAATCCTGTGCCATGTGCTCTGGGATGACCCTGCTGGAGCAGGGAGGTTGGACCAGATGACCCACTGTGGTCCCTTCCAGCCTGACCCATTCTGTGATTCTGTGATTCTGTGAGCTGGAGCTGTTCTTGGGAGGTGGACTCTGTGTGCAGTGTCTTAGCAGGCAGCAGTTGCTTCAGTTTACTAACTGATTCTGAATCATTATCAAATGTAACTATACTTACTCACTGAAACTTTTATTACTTCAACATAAAAAAATAAATTACAACACTGATGCAAGTTGTGGTTTTTGTTTTTAATTTGCTTCCAGAGGTAATCCATTCAAACTGAATATAGAAAATTTTAGAATGATTATGCAGGTTTCTATAGATTTCATTATGAATATTAAGAAGAAATCCACATTTCAAAGACCACAAAATGATGTTTACTATATTAATCCACAAATGTTCAAACCTGTTAGAGGAGAATGGATAGAGTTAACAACAGTGGAATATTACATAAAATTGAAAAAAGCCATAATTTTAAAGGGAAATTCAGCAGTCAAAGGCTAAGTCTTAGTGCCAGTACTGAGATTACGTTGTCAAAACATAATCGACTCTGCAATGCCCATTTTCAAGAAAAATAGGGCAGGTGATGCACTGAGCATGGCAATGTTTTCATTACAGCTACTCAGGTGGACTGTGAAGATCACATTAATATGTGCAATTATGACCCTTTTTGGATAAAATAATGATAAAGACCAGAGTACCATGGTAACAGGGTGTGTGAAGGATAAATGTTATGATAGTAACAACTTGCTCATCTGCTAAACAGTATAGGAGACATAATGGAGAATGAAAAACTTTCATTTTTTAAAATGAAGATCTAACACCGGACAAGAGTGATGGTCTCAAATTAATTCAGTCAGAAAATTTTGCAACAGTCTGTCCTCTTCAAATCTCCTGACCAATACAACTGACCAATCACTTGAGGGAAATTTGCCAATATAACATGAAGTTTTCACTTATAGTATCTATTTACTTTTGCTATTAAGCTGGGTATATAGTTTCTGAGTCTGATTGTGCATTATATGAGGTTGTAAATGCATTGCACCTGTGTGAAATTCTGGTGCCATGACAAAGCAAATGAGAGCTTTGTGATTAACAAAGATTTTGACTATAACCAGGGAGAAAAAGATAAGTTCCCTTTTTTTCTGGAAGCTGTTAATATGTGGTTTGTTTCTGACTCTTAATAAAACAACAACACTGTCCATAAAAGAAGTGACGTTAGTGTTGTCACCTGCAAGTTTTCAATCTTTACTCCAAAGCAGTTGCAGTCTTTCTGCCTGGTTTGCCCACAGCCAAGGTCTCTGGACTGTCCAGGAGTTCAGGAAAGTCATATGTGTTTGTCCATAGCTTAAAGTGTACACAGATAAATCAAGTAATTTCAAGAAAATGGGTCAGTATTTCAGTCAGCTCTAAATTCACCTTTATATTTAATTATGTAGCATTGATAATTAACAATATAACACACATGAAAGGCTTTTGTTTCACACTGATGGAAAAAAACCTTCTTCTTTTTCCTCCTTTATTCTGGCACCAAGAAATCTGTGCAGCTTAATACTTACAGCAGTTGGCAGCATCTGGTGTGTAGTTTGTTTATTAAACTCAGAACAGCTGCATTACTAAGAGGAGTTGTCTTTTTCTTGAGAGGGGATAGGAAAAGAATGTGTCCATTTATCATTAGCAAAAAAGATGTACAGAATGTCGACTATTTATCTTAGATATAGCAGAGGTCCATCTGTCAGCATTTCTGAAGATGTTTTAAAGTCAAATTTCCAGGGAAGACAAATCTACTCCCACTAAAACATAAATCAGAATGATTTTCTTCCATGAAAATAATACAGAATATGTGGCTTTCAGTTCCAAGCACTGAGGATGTTAGAAAGAAATTTGCCTTCTTCAAAGTGGGAACCTAGCCATTTAGACAACTCTCCTTCTCTCACCTCCTGCAGCTCTTTCATAGCTCTCCAGGGCTCTCCTGAGCCCCCACACAGATTGCCTGAAGCAAGGAGCCTCCTGGGTAAGCAAGTTGTCCCTGTCGACAATGGAGTTTGTTTTTCCAAGATAAATGGAAAGACAGCTGAGGAATGAGTCAGGGCAGAGTGACTTCGACAGTGAGACCCAGCAGATGTATATGACTGTGGGGGATTAACAATAAGATCAGGTGAGGGACAGATGAAGCTCCTCACATCTGTCCAGCTCTTCTTTTCAATCTACTGCCTATGAATTTTCACTGTAGCCTGATTATAATCAACTACTCATGGGCATAGCTAAGGCACAAATATTGCTTCACAGGTCAGCAGTGCTTTGGTAGTTTGCTGCAAAGTTTCTCTCTGTCTCTTCTCATTTGCCTGGTAGACCATCTAATTCTGCATCTTTCGGAGTCTGAGGAAGAGCTTACTACCTAAAACAGATTTCTGTATGTCAATAGTCCATTTTTCATTTTTAAAAAGTGTTATTTAAGTACAAAAGTTGTTCACATATCTCAAAAAAATTACTCAATTTCACTATGTATCTAGTGAGTTTTCTTCTCCAGCCTGAAAATGGCACTCAGAGGAGGCTTTGGAAAAACCCAAACTCCATTAACTCTCTAAGTTTCTTAGAAGTCTCCCATGTTCCACTAAATACTCCAAATACCAAGTTACAGGTGGACAGTGCTCCTTCTCATCCCTCCTCTCCTCACTCCTCACCTCAAAGTATCATCCTGGCCTTGAAAACCTTTCAAAATAAGTATTTTAATATCGTTTCAGCTAGTCCATTAAAAAAAATTGCCATATCTGTGTTTCCTGATGATAAATAATTCTAACTAATGCTTCCTACATGCCACATATCCTATCTGTCTTTGAGTCACCAGTCTGGCTATGACAATTTTCTTCTCCAGGCTGAACTGTGTTTTCTGTCATTTTTACCTCACTGGATTTTCTATCTCCCTTGACCAGAATTCTGTGCCTTTGGAAACTAAAGCTTCTATTTTCAGACAGAGGGAGTAGCAACAGGGAGATTTGGTTCACTTATTTGGGAGGTTTCTATTGGGCTTTATCAAACCCAACTTTTAGCTTTTATTCTCTATTCTAAACCTGCTTGTATGGGTGTACGTTCTTGATTATCTGACATAAATCCTGCTCTTTTTTCGATCTATAACTAGAGCTTATAGACTATGTTTTGGGTTATTCACTGTGGCAAAATTCTATTTCTTTCTTATAACTATAGCCTGAAATTTCTGCTTTATTATTGCGTGGTATGCTGATGAGCCAGCAAGGCCAATGCCAAAGAACTTGTGGATTCTCTATAGCAAGATTAACTGAATGGGCAACAACTTCTGGGAAACAATTCATATTGTTTCTGTAATTTATTATTTTGAGGTCTAGTGTTGGGGTTTGTTTGGGTTTTTTTTTTTTTCATTTTATTTTATGTTAACATTATGGGCTTTATTTGATTTACTTCACACATTGGCCACATGTATATATTACATTGTATGCATGTAATGTAACTACAGATAAATTGTTTCAGTCTTTAGATCACACTGAAGGGTTTTAAGCAGTTGGTTGGTCTTAGGGGGTTTTTTAAGAGCTACAGAGTGATGATCTGCCTCAAAAATTTGCCCAAAGAGTTGTCAGATTACTTCAGATATCAGCTCCATGCTATTTAGTAGAGTTCGCGGCTCCAAGACTATTTTGTAAATAATTTGTGAATATGTGTGTGTACTTGAAGGGGGAGAAAGGAGCATTTGCATCTCTGAAATACTCTGATGCTTCTTTTCAACTTCTGCCTAATCTGAACACAAATCTACAAATGAGGAATTCACATTCAGATGTTCAGGGAAGTCAAACTAAATCAATTGATGGACATTTATAGACAGACTCTCCCCAGGTTACTTTCTTTTGCTGATGAGCAACATCATTTAATTTTCCACGAACAATTTTGTTGCATTTATCAAATTCAAAGAAAGGGTGTTGTTTAAGTAGGTCAGGTTTCTTGATTTGGGTATCAATTGACATTTATACGTTTGTTAAACTTTTATGACTCCAGACATATGAACATTGCTTGCAAGCATGCAAATTGCTAAGTCTGGTTTTTATGCTATATTTCTAGATTAGAATTTAACATGGCAAAATATGAATTTAAGAGGATGATATTTGAATGCAAATCAAGTTTAGAATAAAATTAGTTTTAGACAGAAATGGGGTTGGGTTGAAAAAATATTATTAAACTTTAAACCTGCTTTTCTACTGATCTGGTTCTAACATTTCAGTTTAATCTGGCACAACAAAAGCCCAAAACCAGTTTATAACTCATACCTGAAACTAAATGGTAGTTTCAAATTTGGGGGTTTCCAATCAAAAGGAAATTTAGAGAAAAATCCCAAGTTCTCCCATTTCCAAGCACTACTTACAAAGATAGAATATTTAGCAGCATATGGCAGTGTGTGTGTGTATATATATAGCAGTATATCAAGGCAGAGTTTGAACTTTTAAGGGAAAGATTCTTTATGGCTTTGTGACTTCAGAGAAGTATTGTACAAGAGAAATAGACAGAAATAGAAATATACAATGGTTTTGATACATTTGTGAAATATGTTTCACAGAACCTGATATTTTTTGTGCAAAATGCCTTAAATCATTTTCTGTAGGGCTAATGCAATTGAATTTATTTCTATATATAGCCTTTTATAGTAAATACTTCGGATGCAACACTAGACTTTTCTTTCCACTGCAATCATATACAGCCTTATGATTACTGACTGTAACAGAGAGACAATGAAAGCTCTGCTTTATTAGCTATGAATGCACTTTCAGTCCACTTGTAGACTGACTTGCTTAGAAGTAAGACAGTGCCAAGAGCACCAAGACCTTCCTGATGGGCAATGCCTACATCCTCTCAAGTCCTTTGCAACTGACCCTGTTTCCTCTCATGTCATCTGATGAAAATCAGCTGTGACTTAGGGCCTCAGATCATCCCACCCAGCACTTCAGGGAGCACACTGTAGATCTCTACAGTCAGTCAACAGAGATGGGACCTCCACACCTGGGAAGGGGCTTACCTCCCTTCCCAGCACAGGCTGCCAGGTTTGTCACCTCACTTAAGTGCCTGGAGGTAGATACCACCAGTGAGACGAGAGGTCCAAACTTCACCCAGACTCTCTCCGGTGCTTTTTTTTCCTGTTGGCCCAGTGGAGCCCCTTCATGCCAGGGCTGGAGTGAGGAGGCTGGAGAGGAATTCCACCTGGAGAAGTCACAGTAGAATGACTATGTTTCTGGGCCAAACCAACCCTGGTGTAACCAGACGTACAACCAACATGCATTCATTCTTATGAATGCTGTCTGATGCTGCAGTGTTTCTATTCTTTCTTATGAGACATAGGAAGCAGTCAAATATCCTAGCTTCAAACAGGAAAGGAGACTGCCTTCAATGCACATATGCAAAGGGATGGAGCTCAAAGAGGTCTTTTCTGAAATCCCAGATGTCTTTGTAAGGCTGGTAAAAGCAGTAGACAGGTCTAAAGCCAGTTCAGACACTTAGCAAGGATTATGATGCACATGGCCAAAGGACAGAAAACAAATTAATGCAGTGCCTCAAAGAGTGAGGAACTGTGATAAAGATACCCTTTGGGTTTAATCATTAATGCACTTAGTTGTTTGTCAGTCTCAGCCTTTACTGCATCAGTGAAAGGAGGTCAGTAGAGAAAGCAAGGTTAATACCTACAGGTCAATGCTGACAAACCACTAACACACCTCTTAAAAAATAGCTGAGTGGTATGACAGAAAAACTCATTAAAAGCTGAACAATAATTAAGGACAGCTTCATCTATATCCCCCTCAATCTCTTGAGGCTCCTCCTCCATAATGAGGAAATCCTTTTTCATTCCCCAGAACAGTTCTTGGGGAGTTGGTACCTGAAATGTGGCAGAAACCAAAAGCCCTGGCTGTGAAGCACCCATTTCAGTCCAATGTTCTAGGCCTCCTGCTCTTTCACTTTGTTTTCCTTTTGCATTTCTGAGAATGGCATATTCACACAGTGCATGTGAGGATGCATCTCTCTTCCTGTATACACACTTATGTATGCATATACACACATTATGTATCTCTACAAATACAGTAAATTTCAAGCACATATGCTATAAGAGAGTATTGGAAAGGCTTCATTTACCACAATACTTGACACAGACCTAATGAGAAGAGTCCCAGGCAGGACTTGCGCTTGAAGTATGTTTATACCTTGTGTTTCTATAAGTGCTGTTAAAAATTTCTGAAATAACTGGAAAAGAGTGAGTCTGCAGGACTTAATTTGGCAGCATCTGCTGCTACTAGTAAGGAACACACAAACCCCACAACTTTCCAGATAAAAACAGCAACCTAGATGGTATTTCGTGGCTTTACTGATACGAATTTCATTATTCCTTGGTTTATATTTGTGCACAAATAAAAAAATACAAACCTGTAGAAGCTCACCAAGCTTTTTTGGAACCCCTACTTCCTGCCTTTCAGGCTACAATAATTGTTAAATTATAACTTTTCTACATTTATGGAAGTATGTTCTTTAAAAATTAGTTGGGTAAAATACTGGTGATCAAAACCATCATCCTAGTTGGTGGAGTTTGTTTTAAAATGTGAATTCATAATGCATGGAAAGTGGCTCTTACTTCTAATGATATCATCTGGCCCCCCTTAACTGAATTACAGATTTATAATCATACTGCCACTGTCCATCACCCAAGAATGACATGACACAATACCCAGTGGATTACCCCTGCAGCAATTGGGTCTTTTTCATTTCTTTCCTCTTCACATACTTTCCTCTGGGAAGTTTTGATTAGTAGAAATGCATTCAGATTTCCCTGTGGATAAAAAAGAAGGGAGGTATTTGACATTTTCCAGGCAATCTCAGACAGTACTGCTCAGCCCATTGCTTTTCCATTTCCCCCTGAGTCTTTACTAAGTCCAGTGCACAACAACTAATGTGGTTTTCACAAAACAATGATCAGTAATGTAAATACCATTTCTTCCCTCAAGATTCATAATGAATTCTGTGTTTCTTAAGCTTGTTTCTCTCATAGTTTTTCCTGTTAAAGATGATCTTTGGAAATCACAGAACAGCTAAAACATAAACTGTTGTGTTTCTGTTCATTAATAAGAAAAGTTTGACTGCAGGGACATTTTGTTGGCAGGGTTGTATTAACAGTCATTTACATGCATATATATGTATATATATATATGTAGAGCTAGACCTGCTTCTTTCATATACCTTTAAATTACTACCAGATAATGAATGTCCTCCTATTAAACTCATTTTTTTTTGTATTGCATCTTCCTGATATATAGACAGTAGAGGACCTTGCTGCTCAGCCAAGGCAATTTTGCCTGGTGCAATATTATGTTAGTAGACAAAGGCATTTGAAAAAGCCATACATTTTATTTTCCAGATCAATACTTCTTTTGCTGCCTACTGAAAAATCCTTTCTTTAGTGCTTACAACATATCTGAGAGCTAGAATAGGATTGTAATGTTCAGTAACAGACAAAGAATAGCTAGCATTCTTAAGATTAATTTTATTTGCCCTGCCTTTTGCCTGCAAACATTATCCACATAATGCTTTTCAGACAGATTGTACCTTGTTAGATTCCCTGCTTCATAGTATACATGTATTAATGAATATGTATTTCCATTGGCAACAGTGTAAGGCAAGTTATTTCTCTCTTAGTGTTATTCTACTGTTTATTCATGTGCATATTTTAAATTTGCAATGGCTTGTTGGAAAGTGTAATTGATTGTCACTGACTACTAGCCAGAGTTTTCTTTTGTTAAGACACAATTACATAAAATTCTGATCATTACGAGTTCACTTCTGATTGGTAGATCTAAATTATATTATTTTCAAAATCACAGCAAACTCCTTATCAGTGAATCTCCACAAAAACATTTTGTTAAAAATGTCAGAAAACACAATTTTTCCAGTTGTCTTCATAATAAGAAATAAAGAGATTTTCTGAGTTAAACAAGATATATTGACCTTTATATGAATCTCGACATAACTGGCAAAGCATTAGAATATAGAACCCAAAATTCACTAACTCTCTGTGCAGAGAGATCAATAGCTCAGCTAAAAAATACCACCAGACTGCTTGTCAGGGAAGTCTTATGGATGAAACACACAAAGTCACTTGCAGACCATCTACTATGGGTATGCAGTTGCAGCAACTGAAGATGTGAGATGTGACATCAAGAAAGCAAAGAGAGAATCAAACTCACTGCTTCCCAGTGCCCTGAGATTTCAACTGTCTATACAACCAACAGAACACAGGGAAACACATTCTTTCCACTGGCCGTAGCAACAAATACTGTATGTTGCTCTGACTTCTCTCTGTTGAGTAAAGAGTATTCTTTGTCTGGCATCGTGGCATGACAAGCTCTGTGAATGATTCATTACCATCTTCAGCTTGGAAATCTTTAAATACATGCACAATGCCATAATAGATGGTTTGCACTGAGCCCATTAATCCAAGTATGAGATATAGGTGATCAGAAGTGGTTATTTTTGGTGAGTTAACTAAGTGTATGGATTAAGACTTCCCAATGTAACTTATTTAAATTCAAAGTTTAGAAGTGTTCCAGCAACCTGGACAATGTAATTTATGCTGTGTGAGGACTATGCAATGGAGGATCAGAAACACCTTCCCCAGCCTCTCTGGTCCTCCTCCCAGTGAAGCTAGTGAGAGTTTGCCATTGGCTCCAGTTCCAGGAAAAGTGCACCTAACAAGTTTGATACTAACCATTTAAATCTGTGTTCATATCCTCAGTGTTCATCTCTCTCAAACAACACTGGTGACACTTACTAGTTCATAATTACAACAGAAATAAAGTGTGGGACTATCTTTTACACTGTTACTTAATATTCAGTACTGTATGTATATATCTAATTGACACCTCAGTGAAGACTTTGACATGCCTTATTCATTCTAGTTATTTTTATGGTATTGGTTTTGTTAGATTGCTTTCCCATATAAAGAATAAAACTATAACTGTTCTGACTTAAAATTGTCCAAATTATTTTTATCCAAGTTTTGTTAAATCTAAATCATGTTCATCCGTTCTTCTCATTCTCATCACCCTTCACTCACACTAGGAAGGCAATGTATATTGGTGGTTTAAAAACAGGTATTTGATATTCTCTGATGGACTACAATAAATATCTGAAGTAAGTACCTGCCTCACGTCTTGTGGTTTCTTGTCTGCAGAACAAAAAGTACTCTCTGCAGACCAGCAGTATTAATCTTATGATTGTCAGCTATTGGAGAATCATGAGGTTAAATGAATCTTTAAAATAACTTATGAGGACTTCATCCTACAGCATTCTTTTTTCAGCTACATTTATGTGCCAGCCATATTCCCCTAAAATCTGTCAGAGAAGTGAAAAACATCGTGGAAGTGTCCAAAGTCATGACATCTAAGGATAAATTTCAGGCAGGAGTCCTTTATTTATTCTTTTGCAAAAGGTGAGATCTTTCTATGCCTATACATCAAATACGTCTAAAAATTATACTTCATTGTTATTTTTACTTACTTACTGGTTCTAAGTCAATCATATCAGGAGCTAATCTAATGGTAGTATTTTATTGAAATTGTTGAACATCATTTTGGGGGTTTTGTTTGTTTTTATTTTGTTCTGGGGTTTTTTTGCTTGCTTGGTTTTTTGTTTTTGTTTTGTTTTGTTTTGTTTTGGGGGTTCTTTTTTTGCATAAGACTGCCCCTGTTCCAGGAGTCTTAAAATGTAAATCAATCTTTTCTTTAAGAAATATGGGATCTGGAAAATTAGAGGGGTCTCTTTCTCCTTTTTAGTTTGGCTTATCCTAATTCCTTCAGTGAAGTCTAAGATTTCGTACTAGGTTTTCAAACTGCCAGTGCAGCCTCTTTAAAATTCTTGTCAGGTTTAACGGGTTTGTTCAGATGCCTACATATTGCTGTCTGGCATCACTTGAAACAGTTTAAGTTAGCCAAGGCATCTGCCCAGAGCCAGCAGACATGACACAGGACCTGCAGAGCCCTGCATCCTTCCAGACTGGCCATTCGTTGTCCAGATGGGATGGTCTCAAGAACCTTGAATGAAACTAAAGGCCTAAGTTTAGGCAAGAGAACCAATTTCCTAAATTCAGGTGAGATTAATCCCACTGTAACCTGCTACAAACATAGATTTGGACAAACTAAATCTCACCCTGAGAAGAGGTTTAGTTGCCTAAATAGAGGCAATGCTGCCATTCTGGGTATGGCAGGGTTATGAACACGGGTTCAGCTGCCCGTGTTTACATCTTCTTGTCCCACTGCCTTGGGTTTTCTAGGATATATCAAAGAGCTCTGGACACTTTTGTGAGGCACACTGAGTCATAGCTTGCACTGCATTCAAGACATCTGTGTGTAGCTGGCAAACATGCAGAGCAGCAGGAAATCCATGGCTTCCTGGGACAGCGGCTGGAGCCAGTGCATGGCACGCTGAGCATCTCCAGGGGCACTACATTTCCTGCCTCTGGCTACCCACGGCAGCTCTCCAAGACAGAGGAAGGCTGACACCTTCTGGGCGTGTCTATCACTGAACTGAGAGAAACCAGCACGTTTTTTAAATGATTCCGTGAAGGAATTGTTTGAGTAGGTTTGGGAAGTGTACTCCTTTCTTTAGAGTGGACTGCTGTGTTCCCCATCCTAGACCAAAACACTGAGATTTCAAGGAGGAAAAAAAAAATGCTTTATGGCGTTCAGCCTCTGAAGAAGGCTAAAGAATGATTTCCAGCTTCTAATATTTTGTGGTAGCCTTTATCTTATTAACATAAGACAAACCTTGCTGTGCACATTTCCTGATGAGACAAAAACAATTGCTTGTCATGGAAGAGTTTAGTGAAATCAACAATTTAAAATTCTGGTACTTCCTTGAAGAGACATTACCTGAAGAGTGCATAGAGTCTTCTGTGAATCATGGAAAATCTGTCTAACAACTAATAATGTCTTTTAATTATTATTCCTTTCCTGTGAACCTATGAGAAGATTCTGTTAATTAAGAGTGCCTTGCTTTAAATCCTGCTGGAACAGAATGAAAATGTGAATTTCTAGGGATTTGATTCAGTTAAGTGTCAAAAATTTACCTGCCTATTCAAGCACCACTGAATCCTTTAGTCTAGAAATACTATCACAACCATTTTCTCTGCCAAACTTCTGATATTTGTTTCATGACTGCATGAAACACTGCAAAACTATTTTGATTCTTTTGTCTCATCAGAATGCAAATAAAATTCAAGGAGAATGGAATGTGAGAAAGTATCTTAAAAAGTGAAAATACAGCTATCTAACCATTTGCAAACAACATATGCTTTTATTTGAATGGCAAGTAAAGGTTCTGGTTGATTCTTTTACAATTTAGAGATGATATTTGAACACCAGCCTTAGCACTGAAATTATATTGCTATACTACATTCTGAGGCTTTGCTGAATTTATTAGCAGTCTCTTGGTTTAATACACTATTGAACTTAATATTACATTTGCATCTGTGAAATGCACATCCATTTACCTGAACATTTGGGTAGTGTCTATGGCAAACATTAAGAAGTCCAAACGACTGTTGATGTTAATCCAGGGAAAACTGTGGCCTAAGAAAATGTTTTCTGATGCATTTCTAAGCTCAGGCATACCAGAGAGCCATCAGATACAGATTCCCAGCTAATATAAAGAATGTGCAGCTGTTGAGTACCTGCAATATGATGGAAACGCAAATTTCCTCCCCTGGGATTTGGGTCCGCAGGAGGAATGATGTTGTCCTGTAAAGAGAGACAATGGCCTAGTTTTGAGCAGCTCATGTGATGGTTGATGCTCACTTCTGCCATCAGCTCCAGGCCCAGCCCCTGGGAGGGAGCTCAGGGCTGCATGCAGCCCATGCAGCCAGGGGACAGGGCAGCGAGGGAGCATGAGGGATAGGAGGGGTTTGGAGAAGAGACCAGCCTCCTGCAACAAGATGTCTTTGATACCTATAATTACTTCAAATAAATTATTTTATGAGATAAGGAGAGTGGGAGAAAGAGGAGAGTAAAATGAAGGAAGTCCAAGAGCTACAGAATAATGGAATTAAGAGGAAAGATTAGAGCTGAGTATCAGTAAAAATATCCTTAAAGTGAAAGAGATAAAGATGCCTAGTCTGGCTCTTGGTTTTAATTTTTGTCATGAAGTTTCTCTCTTTTTCTGGTTAATGATTTTCTTCAATAATGCACTTATTCAGTTTTGATAGAGATATTAATTCAAAATAATACAATTATAAATACATAAACTCTTCACACACTCTTTTTTAGGTGTTAAAAACTTCCATTTTTCAACTGCAGCCCTGACTATACTTAAAACAGCAGAGTATACACGATACAAATGGTTAGTACATGGGACAACTATTTGTGCTACTCAGTTTATGAGGCTTCTTTAAAAAACAGCCTAGCTTTAAGCATCATTGTACTTTCCCCCACTGGAATGAGTATTAATAGATAAGTTAGAGGAGGGTGAAATAGATATATTTGACAAGCAAGGCAGAAAGAGCCAAAAGGACAAGGCAAGCAATGTGGAAGAGAGAAGGGAGACTGGAGAAGTCTGTAGAGGAACAAACAGAAGTGAAATCTCTGGGCACCTCCCAGCAGAAAACAGAAGTGGGACAATCCTGCACTGCAATGCAAGCATGCTAGAAATTCAGACTGGATATTTTTTCTTTCCCCAACTGTTGTTCTCTAAAATACTGAAATATTTGAGGGCTTCCTCCCTGAAACAGTTGCAAAGATCCTTAACAATGCCACAGGCACAACTGGAAAGTAAGGGATTCTATTCTAGGGCAAGCAGCTCCAGTGCACATTCCATGAAATGTGGAAGGAAAAAGTCTGACATTCCCTGGCTGCAAATTGAATTTACTGACACTTTTCAGGCAAAGGCAATATTCCAAGTAGTCATTTTGTTGCTCAATAAATTCCCATTCCCGTTCATTTTGGTCTGTAAAACCTGCCCCTACCTTGCTTCCAAATGAAATAAATCATGGGATATTAGAGAAAAGAAAAGAGAACAATTTCGTGAAGTGCTATGAGAGATGTGTTTTCCAGATAAAAACCATAGCAATATTGAGAGACTGACAGCAACTAAAGCAAAAATGAGCATGAGACAGGCTGTTGCGATGAGCTGACACAAATTCATCTGTCTGAATAGCACAATTAAGTATACATCACAAAAACACAAGTAGCAATCCCTACACCAAGCTAAAAAATTTAGATATAGGCAAGACTGAAACGAAAAGTACCACTTTTTTCCTCCTTTTTCAATTTTAAGTAGAAATATACCTTTTATCTTTTTGTTTGTCTGTCCTAGCACAGCCACCAGGGTATAGTTCTTTCTTACCAGCAGATAGACATAGTGTAAATGAGCACTGAGCTCTGTAATCTCTCTCTATATGTGCCATGTTCCTAATCAAATATTTTTATTTGGGGGGATGATTTAAAAACAACAAATTCTCCATTAAAACAAATTATCTCGTTGCTTTTGCTAAATCAACTTATCCTAAGATTACATGCAGAAAGTGTTGGAGGAAAACAAGAAAGGCTTTTCCTTCTGTTAAAAAATTCCAGCCTTTTCTCTCCTCGGGAAGGATTGTGCTCTGCCTTCACAAGTGGTATTTTTCAAAGCTCTGAGCTGAATTCTAAATCCGCGGGGTTGGCACAGGGAGCGGGTGTACACATCTGCACGGGGAACAGGCTTCCCGCAGCTCCCGGAGCTCCCGTCTCCAGGCTGGGGAGGAGGCGCGGCCGCCTGGGGATGTGACGCGCATCCCAACAGCCTTGGAGCTGCTCTCAGGGAAGCTGCTGATTCCCGGACAGCCACGCCGAGGGGAGCAGCGAGGGCACAGCGTGCCGAGCAGGAGTGCCCCTGCTGACCACGAGCCCGGTTGTTGAGGTCGGTCCTGAGGACTGCGGGTGGATTTGATGTGCGTCTGCAAGGGGTGAGCACGCCGGTCCTGCTCGCAGTGCCCTGGCCCTGCACAGCCCACTGCAGCTCCACGGGAAGGAGCAGCTCTCGGGCAAGGTCTCTCCGTCCTGAGCAGCTGCTGACCACGGGATGGCAGCATGAAAGAGAGTGAAAAATTTCCTTGTACAAACTGGGCTGGAGTTTGGAAGCGTCTGGTAATAATGAAAAAAAGAAACCCAATGAAAAAAGTTTAATAAGCACTCCAGGCTCTATCTGGAATTGGTGGCAACTTGTCCCAGCAAAGCCAGTCACCAGCCTTATTGCTCACAAGAACAGCTTCTGAGCATTTAATGTGTTTAGCAGCTTTTAAGTTAACTCAAGCAGAGGAGGCAACTCTGAAACTCTTACAGGTACTTGAACAATAATGCCTTCACATAAATATGAAGCCACTGAAAGATATTTTCAAGTAGAAAGCCTGCGGGGGGCGGGGGGGGGNAGAGATAGAATAGACCAAACAGAGATGGATGGCAGAGAAATAGGCCTGGAAGCAGCCTGGATTCAGCAATGAAATCACCCAGAGAAGGAAGCTGCAAGGGAGATTTTGTGGCCTTACCACTGACCATTTAAGCATTTGTCTCCCAGTCATAAATCCACATAACACAACGCACCATTTCCAGAACAGATAGCTGAGCTCTCTGCTACGCAGCCGCAGAAAATCAGGAGCCACAGAAGGAGATCCATGACAGGCATGATGGTGCTGAAAGGATCTTTTTAGTCCAGACTGTGAGAAAGCCTGAGGGCAGAGATAAGGGTTGGAGACCCTGACTGTCTCCTTTATTCAGGCACTTGGAAGTGCTGCCCAGGGCAATGGCTGCAGTCCACCCATCCTTTCTTTCCCTCCTGCCTGTTGAAGTTGCTCCAGAGTTCATCAGTTTGTCAACAGGCCAGAGAGAACAAGGCAGTGAAGGGAGGACAGAAAAACAGGGTTGCATTATGTGATGTGGAAGAGACCTGACTGCTGAATTGGTCTCTACTGAAAAGCCTGGTGTGTTGAGGTTTCTCACTCTCACAGTCAGATTTACTAGCTTTGTTACTATCCTGCAAAACCCATTTGTCTTGGCCCAAGGACAAATGAGACCTCTGAAGTGGGAACACATGGTAACATCATCATAAGTGCAGACAGGATTCATAAGAAGATCAGGACCAGCAAAATAACCTGCAGATTCTGCAGTTAGGTGAACACCTGGAGCTTTCTTTTCATATTTCATCCATATCCTGCTAGTCTTGGAGCATGGTTTTGGATCTATACAGTGCAAATGTTGTCTTAATTTGAAGCCCAGTGTAGAGGTACTTTTGCTATCCATGGTCTTTCAGCCTATATAAGAGAAATTGAATGCTCCTTCACAAGAAGAAACTGCTGTGTAAAAAAGATGGCAGCATTGGTACCATTTTGTCTGGCCACCCAGGTCTTGGAAAGACCAGTCTCAGTAAAAATCCCTGGATAATGAATATCTGCTGTCTCTCAGCTGCAGGAGCACTGAAGCAGAGCAGGATCATAGATGCAGCTTTGTTCACAACCTGACTTTGTGCAGACACCCGTGTGCAGGGCACATCACTGGCTGCATGCACTGCACAACAGGGCACAGCCAGAATTTCAGGGAAAAAAGTTTCCTTCCTGGTAGCTATCAACCTACCTGCCTAGTTCTGAAAGTGTATACCCGCTCTACTAAATATAGCTGACAGTCTTTCAATCTGCTTCTTTTTTTTCTCTTTTCTGCCATCACAAGCATAGGCATGTGTCTGCCCCAAAAGAAAGTCAGTAATGGTATTGCAACTTAAAATTTTACAATGATAGCCATGAGGCATGGTAGCTTTACGTCACTTCTTTCCTAAATCAGGGCAAAATTGGAACAAATTCCATTTCAAGCATTTAGCTAAACAGGCAGCAATGAGAGTTAATTTAATTCAGAAAACAAGTTCTCACTAATTCCTTAAGAATATTTTCATGATTATCATTTTCACAAAAGCACAGACCATGAGTGACAGAGATGATGTGGCTTTCATCAGCTTACTACAGCGTCAAAATTTAGTCACCTAATCTACTGAGTGACTCAGAAGGAGGCATTAGCTTCCCACAGATCCAGTACAGCCAGGTGAGAGACCAACTGACTAGTGACCAGAGAGCATTTCACTCCTCAAAAAGATGAGCCACTCAAAAGCCCTACATGCAAAGCTGAAAACTGCATGGGTCTAGCTAACAAAAAAGGCTGAGGAAGGGATGTTTTTTGAGGACTTCTCTGGAGCTCAAACATCTAATTTGTAGCTCCTGTCTGCATTTTCTCAGAAGAAAGCAGCAATTCAGTAGGAATTATTTTAAAGGGGAGCAGGGATGGTGATGATTACACCCATCTCAGCTTGAAGCTATTCAGTAGTGCACCTTCCATCTGTTAGCAAAGGGTCTTGGGCAAAAAGCACACAAAGACAGATGTGCTGATCCTTCATCTTTCCTCCCTGGGCTGGGTGGTTGTTTAATTATCAGTGTGAAGGGGAAAAGTGAAGGGCAGAGGTGGTCCATGGGCATCAGCTGGGGTTATGCTTTGCACTGATTTGTAGGATGAAAATCCTAAGGTGTACTGGGCTATGTGGAGATTGGGAATACCATGTTCTCAGCATTCTTTCACTCAGTTTAGGCATCTGTGGGAGCCTTTGAGCATCCCTCTTCATCCCACCCCAGCAGCCTCAGGACAACTTACAAAACAAGAGATGGTAGATATTTAATAATACCTGCATGAAACAGCAATTAAAAATGCATCTTGTGTTGTTTGGGATGAATGAAATATCAAAACATGTAAAATCAACCTTTACAATCAGTCTTGTTGCAGGATTTCCCCCATCTGTTCTTTAAAGTGCCTGTGCTCTGTTTCCTTTCTTTTTAAGCATTTCATACAAATTTGACCTGTTCTTCTTCCCTGCACCAAAGATACAACTTTTCTTCATCGATAGAACGATTCTGTACTTTTTTAAGAGGGAGAATTTTTCTGGTGTCACCAGTAATATTCCAGTAAGCCACGAGAGGGCAGGTTGTGCTCTCACTACAGCGGCAGATTTTATAAGCAGCTGTTCAGTCCACTCACAGTTTTAAAGCCCTAATTACCAAACTAAGCTCCAGCCAGTGAAAAGAGGAATGCATGGGTCTTTGACCCTAGTACTTGTTATGTGCCTAGCATCAATCTAATGCCCTCGTTGCTTTTCTTCTGGAAAGGAAAATACCTTTCCATTCAGTTTACCTGTGAGACGAGAACAACTCTCCTTTGCTTTACCGACAGGATCCTAGGCAAAATCTGTTCTGAGAGGTTAGCTGCTGTGATACATTTTTTACATTTCTCCCTCTTTCCTTCCTCTACCCCACTGCCACTGTTTTCTGCCCATAACCAGGGCAGCTTGCAAAGCAAAACATTGGGACAGCAGCATCCAAACCTGCAAGCTGATGAAGCTAGTTGGGCACCCTATGACCCCAAGGAAAATTCTCATACCCTTGGAAATAGCAGTCTAGAGTGCCTCCTAAATTTTGGCATCCAGATCCCATGAAAGACAAATATGTGTCAATCTTGATCGAACAGCAGCTCTCTAATTTAGTGTTCAGCATGAACTGGTGCATGTTCCAGGTTGTTCAGTCTGGAGAAGAGAAGGCTCCAGGGACACCTTGTTACAGTCTTTCAATATTCAAATGGGGCTTATAAAAATATGGGGACAAAATTTTTAATGGGGTCTGTTGTAATAGGACAAGGGGTAATGGTTTCAAACTAAAATAGGGTAGATTTAGATTGGACATAAGGAATAAATTTATTACAATGGGGGTGAAACACTGTCACAGGTTGCCCGGAGAGGTGATGGGTGCCCCATCCCTGCAAACGCTCAAGGTCAAGTTGAACAGGACTCTAAGCAACCAGATCTAAAGATGTTCCTGCTCATTGCAGAGCTGGACTAGATGATCTGGACCTGAAGTCTTCTGTGATTCTGTATGAAGACCCATAGTCTTGTAGTGCTGGAAAACAGCTGAAAACTCCTTGAGAAAGGCACATGGAGATCTCAGACCTAGCTACCTTCTGACACAGGTCGGGGTCAGCTAATGTGACACGTGTGTAAGCTAGATCTCTGAAGACCTCATCTGTTGTCTTCAACACCAGGTAATACTGCTCCCTAAATAACCAGCCCCCCAAAAGGCAGCCTGAGTTGGGAACTAAGGTACTGAACTGAGCTACTGTACAAAAAGTGCTTCAACCTTTGACATCTTGGGCATAATCCTGGAACAAATGCACTGGGATCCCCCAAAGGCAGCACAAAACAGCAGAAATGGCAGCAGACTGCTGTCCACATGGTGGAGCAAAGGCTGTCTGTGTGATGAGCAAATCACAACTTTGTTTGATTGACCCAGAAAGTCCACGTTTTGGAGGTAAGTTTTGTGAGTCACACATATTCAAAAAACTTAAGTATATGTGAAAACCATCTTCTTTGTAGTCCACATATGTGGCATTGAGCAGGCCTTAAAGAAATACCAGAAACTGTTACTAACTGAATTTTTTTATTCAAGGCTACAAAAACAAAGGTTTTATAAGACTTGAGACCCCACAATACACAAAGTCTGAATACTCTATTAATGTAATAGATCAAGCACCAAAGCTGACAGGATCTGTTCAAGATGTCATTTGCTATGTAAAAAACCCTCTAAAACGTTCCAAGATAACACAAGAGAGACACACAAATGGGCTTCAAATTGTGAGCCTGATATTTCTGAGTGTAAAATTTTAGCCTGTTAGTAGTTGTTGAAATTTTCCCAAGGGAGAGTTTCTTGGGAATGTTTTCTTCTCAAAACCATTTTGGTAAATAATTCTTTCTCAAAACAGTCCTTCACAACTGGTACCTTTGTGTTTTTCTGGTTTGACCAATGGAATTAGAAAAGTGACGTTCCTGTTCACCAATCATGTTAAGTCTGCGTTGAAACACCTTATAAAAGGTAGTAGGATTTAGACAATAATGCCTTCTTTTTGCTATTTGTCTCCTAAAATATTTAGAGTCTCTCGTGTCCAACAGGGACATCAAATCTCTGTCTAAATGAAGAAATATAAGGGAATGTATAATGGGATGTTTAGAACAGGGTCTAGCAACTGCCACATCCAAACCTGATTCCTTATCTGCACACCTGAGTAATGCAAGCTATCTTAGTCTTGTTACCTTGAGACCTGAATCCTAGACTTTGGAAATTTGGAAATTTAAGTCTAGATTCATAGAACAGCACATCAGAGACAAAAAAGTTAAATCCCACTTTCAACTTCGGTCCAAGGTCCCTAACACAGAGGTAAAACGCAACTGTCTATCTAGGTGTCACGGAACTCCTGATCTTAAATTTTAGGAGTGAGAGTTTGGGAGTTTGCCTATTGCTGTCATCAACTTTATTGGAAATAACATTCAGAATTGATCATGTTTCTGAAATAAACTGTAACGAGGGCATTCCCATAGTATTTTGTCAAACAGCATGAAACATTTTGAGCCTTAAAATAAGACTATGTTATTCAGAATATTTATTGATAACTGTAAAATAATGTATTATTCAAATATACATGTAGAATTAATAACTTTCAGCATATCTTAATGCTGCTAAATGAAATCAAAAACACATTGAGGTGAAAAATTATCTTGGTTATTCAAGTTGGTTTTCTCCTATTTGGATTCTCAGCTGTCTTGATCTAAATCTATAGAGGATGATTTACATGTATCACACACTCCAGATAACATTTAGTAATGGGAAAAATCTAGCCTGACTTGGGCTTTGCTCATATGTACCCAGAGACTTCACACATTACAATTCACAAGATAACAGGAATAACCTGAATGAGAACAATTTAGTCAGCTGCCAAAGGAGTGTGTGATAAAGTCTCAGCTAAGATACCAGTAAGGCAATCAAGGTCGCTTCCTACAAGAGCAAGAAAAGAAAGAAAGTGAGGGCTCTAGGCCTCTCCCATGTACTTTTTGGGGCTGAAGCTCACATTCATCAGTGGTTCAAAACCCCTTCTGTGCCTTCGGTGCTGGAAAAGTACAAGCAGCAGAACAAGGACGGCCAGAGCTATAAGTGCTCCTCCAATTGTGGATCCAACCATGACAGCCCATGCTTGGGTTTCTTCAAGGGAACCTGAAAATGTGAAACGACTGAAGTGAGGGCAGCCCATAATTCAATTTGGCAAATTACACAGAAGACATAATATTTCCTACATGCTGATAATTACAATTACCTGTGCAGCTTAGTAACCTACTGGCCACAGGCAAATTCATAACACACCACGTAACTGAGAACACATACCAGAGCTGGAGATGCTTCCTGCCAGAGAAGTCCACAGCTGAATTTAAACTTCAACACCTCGTACAAATTAAAGTGTTGGGAATGGGAAAGATTAACACTGACAAGACAAAAAGACCATTCTTTCATCTAAATGGGCCCAAATTATGAATGATCTAAGCAATTCTTTCTACATAAACATTTCAAGACAGCTGCTTCCAAGCTATTTTGGTCAACAGAAAACCCTCAAATTTTCCTAAAGACCACAAAGCAGCCTATTGTCAAACTTTTAGCTGAGAACACTACTTAGTGTGTTCTGCTGACCAGCTCCAGATCCCATCTGCTGATTTTGAACCACTTCTAAAGAACCACTGTCTTCGAAGATAATATTGCTTATTCCTATAATAACATTGCTCCACTTAACTGAATTTTTGTGTTTTCATTTGTGCCTTCAGAAGCAAAAATTGCCTGCTCTCCTTTTCTAAGAATGCTACATATACTGAGATGGCAATAATCACACTTGACTAAACAATCACCAAAAAAACCTCTCAAGAGAACTGCACATATTTAAAAGTTATCTGGACACATGGGTTAGAGGAGTCACATGGCTAAGGGAGATGTCACACTGACTATAAAAGCAACTAAAAGTCTCATGCCCCAAACTGCAGTCTTCAAAAAGGTTGAGTGCAATCATTCCAAAAATTAGTAAAGTCACAAAATGAATCATTTACTGCTTTACCACCTTTCAAGTAAGAACCAGCAACGTATTAATACATGTTTATTTCTATGTGATGTATTTCTATCTCTATCAATATATGTTTATTTCTAATGTGATGACCTCAAGTACAATTAGCAAGTTATTTTTTTAGCTGAAGAACCAGCAACGTATTAATACATGTTTATTTCTATGTGATGTATTTCTATCTCTATCAATATATGTTTATTTCTAATGTGATGACCTCAAGTACAATTAGCAAGTTATTTTTTTAGCTGAAAGAGAAAGATTGGCATGTAAAAGCTGCATTGTCTAAACACAGACCATGCAGGCAGGGCTAGATACACTTCACAGAGAGCTAACAATTTATTTAGGTGTGAGTCAGTAGCAACAGAATCACAAGCTACCCCTGTTCCTCTCTGGGTGCCTCATGCCAAAGGGGCATCCACATTTGCAAAGCAGGAGAGGAGGACAGTAATCCAAAGAGAGGAAATCTTTAACTCCATAAGAGAGGAAGTTTAAATTTTCAGGGAAAATTCTGGGGATGTCCCTGAGAAAGGCACTGCAGAAGCAGCTCCACAAATCAGGGCTCCCCTGCATGAATGCAACCTGAGGACAAGGGTTTCAATATTTTGCAGTCTATAGACGCTTAAACAATCTCCACAGATTAAAACCAGAGATATATGGCTAGGAATTAGAAGAAATTCCCACCCACACAAGTTAGATAAGCACCTAATGCCTCCCAAAGTAATACAGAAATGGAGAAAGCAACTACTCAGATTTAATGTTTGGAAAAGCAGTTAAAGCATGGTTCTCATGCAGTTCTCACTCTTCTGCCTTTTACAAATATTTTAACATCTTGTTGCAAAAATTGGATTTTGTGCATAAAAACTTTGCTTTCTTGCTATTTTGTCATCGTCTGGCTTGTGTCAAAGGTTATTTCAAATGAATAGACAAACACTAAGGCACATCCCAGCTATGGACATGGAAAATCTTTAAAATTGGAGGTTTACAACAAAAAACACTCAGGTACATCTCTCCAGGTACCCAAATATTAACGCTGGGAAACGAGCAGGTGAATAGATCTGTGCATTTCGTGAAAGGCTCCTTATTTTATATATGCCTGCGCCCTGGAAAATGTGAGCAGTGTCATCACTTGGTCAGGAAGAGAATCCTGGGACATACCTGGCAGGTCAATGGCATAGGTGTAGCCAAGCTGCTCCGCAGTTTGGAAGAGCTCCTCGTTGGTCACTGGGGGAAAGAAAGGGACCATGTTGTACAGCCGGTTGTGCCCGATGGGGGCCAGCTCCTCAGGCCAAGCCTTGTCAGGGGGCTTGAAACGCTTCATCCACTCATCAAAGATGGCATCAGTGAAGGAGTGAAGAACCTGCAAATCCAGGCATGGGCACCCACATTTATTAAGCTCTTTCAGAAATCAACCCCCTTTAGAACACTCAACAAACACGCGAGGAGGCTGGAGCTTCTGGAAGAGAGAGGATAATCTCATTTAGATGGGATTTACAGAATGGGAAATCAGGAAAGCTCATGAGAAGACTAAACTATCTTCCACGTGGGACATTTTGCTTTATACACCCTTGTTGTTGCTTGTTCACAGTAAGATCTTTCTCCAGACACTTTAACATCAACTGACATCAAATGGGCAGGTGAATCATCACAGGTGAGAAGCCACTGAGCTCATTCAGGTGAATGTGCCTTTCAAAATTATTTTACTCTTTCTCATCTCTGAATAAGTACGGAAATTTGACTCCATCTATGATCATTTTAGAGCATGTGCCACCAGCTCCACAGGTCCAGGTGCCCAAGACTTTGATCAGGTGAGTTTATAGATCTAAAATTAACTCACGCAGACAAGTTGTTTCAGACAGCTATCACAAATGTCTGAAACAAATTTCTGACATACTCATGTTTTTTAATTACAACCCTGGAAAAAACTTGGAAAATATCCTATTGAAAATAATCTTTTGTACAAAATATCAGCATAATGAGATTAATTTCACTGTGTAAGAAAAAAACTAATGCAGGAATTAAAGAATTATTAAGGAAACAATATGAAGGACCACTATATTGGTATTTGGACTAATTTCTCAAAAGTTAAAATAAAGGTAAGAAAGAAATGTATCTGCATTATATATATATAATATATAAAGAATTTATATATGTAATGTAAACACTGTGGTTTAATCTAACAAAGAGGAGAATAAATTTGCACGTATTTCCTAGGGGAGAAAGATGTATAAGCAGAGTCAACTACTGGCTTTTTATTTGCACAATGCTGTTTGTGCTGCTCATGGCAGTGCAGCACTATTCCGATGCTCCACTGAAATCACATTCTTTCTATTTCCCAAGACACCCTGACATTAGATGGACTTCCTTTTAGCTTGTAAATTTTAAAACAAAGAAACAAACCACCCAATCTACTGCTTTAAAGTAACTACCCCCTCTTTCACCTTACCCTGTTGCTGTAAAATTGTGTGATATAATCCATTAGATTTAGATACCACCTAATGAAATGATTCAAGGCAGCATGACTTGGAATAGCAGCTCTTCTCCCTAGAACCTTTTTTCCTTTTTATTCAACATTATGCAGGTGTTGCAGTGTTCAAGAAAAGATAAAGGATTCCTCCTTTTCTATTTAAATAATTATTTCTTAGGGAATTCACTTTGTTCACATTCTTCTGCAAATCTCTTGTGAGAAAGGTGCCTTTGAGCCTCATCCGTTGTCAGTCGCTGGGGGTAAAAGACATACCACAAAGACGGGATCATTGGCAGCTGCGTGAGGGAGAGCACTGGTCCCATTCAGGAAAGAGTGAACCAAATTATGAAGGCTCATCATCGGCGAGTCAAGGGCTCCATTTGGTTTATCAAAGCCCTCCAGCGCATTCCTGTGGATGGTAAAAGCACCATCAAGCAACCACACTTTGCCGACAAATGTGCCCATAAAGAAAACCAGTGACCCAGCCAGCCCCAGAGGAGCCGAAGGACAAACCTGAAACTGAAACTGGAATTGCGGAAAAAGGGGGGTCTGTCGAACTCCTGCAGGGAAAGGCACCTCCTGACGTCTTCCACGGTGGGCAGCTGCTGGCTGGAGCCCCGGGGCGGCCTCCGGCGCAGCGGCCCTTCCTCAGTGCCATTGCACAGCGTGACCAGGCGGTTGTAGTCATCCAAACTGAGCAGGGAACAGAGAGCAGCACAAGTCAGCAGAAGGGGAGCACTTGTTTGCTGGCTTTCTCTCACGCAGTATAAAGAGGCCTCGGCTATACCCATGAGAGAGCAGAGGTTTGGGATGGACACCTCCTGGGGCAGCTCAGTTCATCTCCCACAGCCTGTGACATGAATTTACTGGGTGATACCCAGTACTGTCACCATGACGTGGCTTTCTGTGGCCCTGTATCCTCTCTGGACCATCAGTCATTTAGACCAAGAGTGACCAGATTCACTGTTCACACAGAGAGGATGCTTTAGAAAAGCACAATTTCCATTGTGCCTTCTCCCCTCCCAAGAGCTTTGGAAGAAGTTTTTGTCAGGCAATGTAAAACAGAGTTTTCAATTTTGAATTGACAAACTTTCACTCCTGACTAAGGACTATTTTTTAAACTCTTAACAAAAAGGGAAAAAATGAAGGGAAATGTGAGCTAAGAAAATGCAAGAAATGACAGAAAACAGGTTTTCACTTGCCATCCCTCATCCTCTTTAGAAGAAAAGCAAGAGCAATGCATTGCATCCTCTTTTTTCAGGGCCTTCAAGAACAACCTGCTGTTGCAGGGGTTAGCCAGTAACTAATGGGGAGCAAATCCTTTATACCAGGGAGAGAAAGAGAGAAGGAGAAGGAGATAAACAGTGTAACACTTGTGAAACAAAAAAATCTGTTCTATTCAGTGTGAAATGAAACAGATTTTCAGAAACTTTTAAAGCAAACAAAAGCTCTTCTCAGTTTAACCTTGGTGAGGCAAAAGTTTAGTCACTTCCATTTTCAAGGAAAAAACCAAAGCCCTTTTTATCTTTGAGGAAAAAGTAGGGGCAAGACTTAAAGCCAACTGGTGCCTAAAGCTGGAATTTCAAATATCTCTTTAGGTATCCAGAAAAAGAGACTCTTTTGAAAAACCCTGAGCTTTCAGTACCTCTGTGACTAACAGCATACTGCCCCTGAGCTGAGAGAAGAATGATCTGTGGGTATTGTAACCAACAGCATTTTATGTGACAGAATCCTGATCCCATATCTGAATCCCCTGTCAAAGCCCTGCTCTCACACGAGTCAGCACATTCCCACAGGGAGCTGGCAGCAAGCTCCTGGCTGGCTCTGTGCTGTTTTTCATGTGAAATCTCAGATATTTCAAAGTCAATCCCCAAACTGCATTAAATATATCAGGGCTCAAGTCTCATCCAAAACAAGGTAGCAGACTTTCCAGCCTATCTCCAGCTTCCTGTACATCAAAACAATTTTCTTTTTCTGCTGCTGAGATGAGTTGGGTGTATGTTATAGAGAACCAACACACAGGCATTTCTTTTTTAGAAAGAGACATGCCAAAAAGGAAACTCTTCAGATTTTGGCAGCCATAAATTAGCTAAATCAACTAAAATCCTATACTAGAAGAATCATCTTTAAAAAACACACTTCCACAATATGAGGAAGTTTACACAGAGCCATCTAGACATAAACTGATGGCAATTTCCAGTTTTAAAGATGCCTTGGCTCTTTTCCTGCCACTGACCCACACTGAGAGAGGAGCCTACACTGTCAATGCTGAATGACAGCAAGGTTTTGTCCAGGTGTGGGCTTGCCCTGGATAGTGTCCTACCTGTTACAAACTACTTGCCACCGGGAGAACCTGGAGCTCAGGTTGATCAAGCCCGGGTCGTCGGGCCGTGCTGCTCCAAAGAGCTGGTCCGTGCAGATGTCGCACTCGTTCCTGCCCGTGGCGAAGTTCCAGTACGGCAGCGCAAAGGACTCGTTGCCCATCAGGCGCTGCAGTGGATAGAAATGCATTAGTTGGGAATCAGCTCCAAAGGAAAGAGCAAGAAAGAGGCTCCTTCAAGCTGTTTGACTGTATATTTCACTGAACATTCAGCTTTTCGTTCTGCATTTCAACTCCCTGCATTTCACAGTGCCATTCCAACTCCTCCCAAAAGATTGTGGCATTAAATCAGTCTAAGCAGAGACATTGTCACTAGTTTCCCTGCTGTGCGACTGCACTTCTTTTGGCCACGTTAGGCTTTCTGCCAACTCAGAGACCAGGCAGGGGAGCAGGGGCAGAGATGAATTGAGCCTTAAGCAAGTAAGAGGCTTTGAGTGATGTAAGTGGGTAATGGGTAAAATTGTGCATGTGGTTGGCTTTCATTCCAGAGAACTGGCCCTGGGGAGGAATCAGAACTTGTGTTCATAGGGGAATACAGTGCATTTGATTGTGCTTGCTTGCCAGATACGATTTCACGCAAGCAAGATCCTGCAGATATTTTGATAAGCAACCATTTTCATTAGAGATCTGTAAGGCTGAAATACAGCAACATTGCCAATATAGAAGTCATGCAAATGGAAATGAGTCTATGTTTCTGCAACTGACTCTAGGGCATGTCAACATATATTTATTTAAAATGCATATTGCTAAATATATGTATGTATTAAATGTATAATATATCATATTTAAAGGGAGTAATATTTAGAGCTGGTTTCATAGGAACAGTCAATGCTTCAATATCAGCCAACAATATCTGTTACCAAATTTTACATGGTAATTTTTTATTAATAATTNTACTGTTACTTCACATCTTCTATCCTCTGTTGCAGAGATGAAGAGAAAAAATCTCCATGATAACTTTCACTTAATTTCACTGGTGAGAAACCATTCAGTCCTCAGCACTAATTTCACTTAAAACAAAACAAAAAAAAAATCAATGAGCAAATATTCTTGGGAGTTTGGGTGAGAAACTGTCCTAGGAGGTAACTTACCCTTGGCTGGCTCAACAAAGTGACAGAGCAAAAGGTTGAAGCTGTGCAAAGAAAAGGAAAGGCCATTCAACTAACCTGCAGTTCCCTCTCCAGCCACAGCAAGTGGTACCTATGCCAAGTCACGAAGGCAGGTCCTTGGTGGGAGAAATCAATACCTTTGAAGGGGCGGCCAGGACCTACAAAGGGAAGATAAAACAAGCATTTAGGCATCAAATGAGGCTGGAGAGAAAGACAGGACCTCCTTTTATTGCCTAGAGTGGAGTTAAACAAGAACCTTCAGCTCTTCATCTTTGAAAAGACTGCACATATCAGAAGCTACATCACTTACTTGGGACAAGAAAAACAAACTCCTCTGTGGATATTTGCTTCAATGCTTATCAAAACTTCACGTTTCTTAAAAAGTTGGATATTGTGAATATTTCTTCTCACTTTAGTGGATTTTGATTTTAAAAAGCCATTTTACTTTCTAAAACCCTATCTCTTTGCTAATATGTGCATTATCTCATTCTCTTGCTCAGCTGCAAGACTTAGACCATGTATCTATCAAGACAGCCTCAGCATTTTCCATGCCAATAGTAATCCAGAATCCTTTGCCAACTTTCTTCAAATTGTGCTTGTTATTTCTTGTATTGTGCTTTTGCTGGGTGAGAGGTGAGAGACTTCAAACCACTCATGGATTTGTTTATCACTGTAGAAACCTTCAACCCACATATGCATTTACCACTGCAGCAGCACCAGAAGTTTCCCCTTTCCCTTTCCACATGACTGTCCTGTCCTCTGAAGAACCTTTGCTTGTGCTAGGCCAGAGGCTGCTTCCTTCAGCCCTGCAAAATGGAACTGTGTCAGAGGGGCAAACTGAATGATACCCATTGCAGAGCAGCAGTTGTCCTCCAGCAGGGAGATAGATATGGGCTGTTCAACTTGCACATGGGACTGCCAGGTAGGAAAGCCATATTGGTTGGTGCACCTCCTACAAGAAGTGTAGGAGGCTTTGTGAAATGGGGCTGGTATACTTCTGTCTAGCAAAGCAATGAGGCCTGGGAATCTGAATTTGGGAGAGAGCATGGGGTTAGATACCCAAACCTCTAAGCTAGGTTGGTTTTAAAAGGTGACTGTGGTTAGTCAGGCAAATCCCATCCTTGATGACTTGCTGAAAGCCACAGAAAGCACTAGAACTCTGGTCCCAGATATCTCTGCATGGCCTGTGGCTTCACCACTACAGAGTCCTTTTTCCACCACCACTGCATCTACCTTGTCCTGTGGACTGGGAACATCTTTTTGAAGTCAGTCACTGCCTGACCACACTTCAGTTCACTCAAGTGAAAACTGTGCATTGCTCCCTGTCAGACTGAACATGCACCAAGAGTGCAACTGGCGTGCTCCAGCTGCCATGGGGTGTGGGGACCAGACCATAGCAGGTCCAAAGGACATCTCCCTTGAGTACTGATGGCCACCAGCTTCTCACCACCGACTGTTTCACTCCACAGCTCTGTGCCTACCACTGGGACCTTTGTTCAGCAGTGGTACTTTCATCCTTTTCTTTACCTGCAGAGCCCATTGGAAAAGGAAAGCACTAACCCAAGAGTGTGTCTCTGACTGAGTAGTAATGAAGCCAAACAAAGTAGTTATAAATACTACAGTTGGCAATCTGAGGTTCCTCTCCACTGGGACCAAGCAGACTTCTCCAGTGCTGAGTTGCAATGACGTAGTCCGGGTGAATGGTTGTCTTGGCACGGTCTAGAGCATCAAAGAACTGCTCTCTCTCCTCTGCTGTCAGGGAGTGGACGTCCTTCCTGACAACTGCTGGCTTCCTTCTGTTGCATTCGGGGCCAGTCCAGCCAAACTTGCATTCACCACAGTTGTAGCCATCAAAGTTTCCTGGATCAAGAGGGAACAATCAGTAATGGCATTATGAATCAGGGAAAACTAACAGTGAAATGCAGAAGAATGAGGAATGAGTGCTCTTCTTCCCCAGAGATGCCAGTTCCTGGAAAGGACAGCAGCTGAGCAGACTGGCAGCTTTGCCAATTGACTAACCAGAAGGATGGCTGGCTCGATTCCCAGAGCCACAGCAGGGCCAAGAATCACACTCAGCCAGTTGGGGAAGTGCTGGGTAATGGGCTTGATGCCCTGAGGTGCTCAGAGCTCTGCAAAGCCCTCAGGCACGTGAGGACTCTCACTGAACAGAGAGCTGAGCAATTGAGGTTAAGCCGGTGATGAAGTGCTTTGCTCAACTGGCTCTCAAGTACTCCTCTACTTCCAGGATCAAACCCCAAACAGGGTCAGTTCACATGGATCCTTAAGCACAGAAAAAAATCCCTAAACAAAACAGTTCTCTTAAGGACAAACTAGTGCCTCTTAACAGTGTATCTGGGACCCAACACAAATCAGGACAAGCACCAGGGTTGCAGCTGGTCACGCTTTAAACATTATTAAATAGTGCTGCAATACCAGCCTGAGAAACACTGCAGTACTGTCGTTCCCCGCTGGGATCACTCCTAAGTTAAGTAATCAGTCCGCTCTAGGATATTAGCTCAGACCCTCTGATGAGATGGAAGAGCCCAGGAAAGCAGAACTTGCTTTAAGCGTGGTCTCTCACATGCTGTGGCAGCAGCAGAAAGGCCCTACTGCATCTTGCCCCCCCGTTTCTGGGGGAGCCAGGGAACCACCAGCCATTCCCGCAGTACACACCTGCCCCCTGCCTGCTGCTGGCAGGCTGCAGCAGTGTAGGACACGGGGCAGTGCTGCCAGGGGCTGCAGAGAGCAGAATGGCAACCACGGTTGCTCTTGGAGCTCCACGCTGCTATCAAAAATCTGCACTGACTCCTTAACCCGTCCTCAGCCTCCCCTCCAGCTCCCCACACCCTCGTTCCACAACAACCATGCCAATTTTTTTCCTAAATGCCACAAAATCTCACTGCTCACCACACATATTGGTGCTGCTAGATCCAAGACTAACATGGAGATGAGGAAGTGTCTTATGAAATGTTCCCAGATGGGCAGATGTCACTAGGCTGTAGGCTTGAGCCTACGACCAGAACAAAAATTAGCATTAAAGCAAGATTGCAGATTGTCTGGGGCTATAGGGCTTATTACCAAATTCAAAGACCCCCGAGGTTACAAGGGCTGTTACCAACAAGGCTCTGAAGCTTATGTCAAGATTTTAGGGTAAGGGCTGCTGAACTGTAAACATTTGTGACAGACCTCTGTGAGACCTGCCAAGAAGACATGAGGACTCTTACTGCAGAATTTGGACCCACTGTAGGTTGCTTACAGTTGCTTCAGAGCCCCTGAGATCACTAAGTTTACATGTAGTCATGAAACTGAGATCAGTGCTAAGTTTAGGGACCACAAGGATGAAGACTTCAATGAGGTTTTGGATCATGCACATCCTGATGGCATCCCATGAGCATAATTTCCAGATACGTGGCTTACATTTTGTCATGATGCAAGTAGAAGGAGCTGGGTACAGCTCCCATGTTCCAGCTATGAGGGAAGGCACCCAAAGCCAGGAGTCTGCACTGGCTAAAGGGGATGAAGACATATGCCAGAAAAAGCAAGTAGGTTACAGCTATATGAAACAAAGCAGATTGTGTGGATTGTATGGATATGGAGGGGGTAAGCAACATGGAAGGTTTATTTGATCACAGTGTCCTCAGAGTCCCATCAGAACAGCACAATTACTGTTATCAGTTCAATGTACTCCAGTATCTGTGTCTTGTTCGTTCTTCATGACTCAGCCTGGCTATTAGGACTCATCACATACTCCAGCCTGAACTGACCAGATGACAAATACCAAGAATATCTTGCAACATTGCCTAATTAGGCCACATATACTGCTCAAGTTTCAGTCATGGACCATGAACTTCTGGAAAGCATCTACTGACCCCTCACACTCAGGTACAATTCAATGCTTAAGAGAAGCAGGAAAAAGCAGGAATTAACCATGAAAGAAACACACAGGACAACAACATTTCATTATATCAAAACTTGTTCTTTGTCATTTTCTTATTTTCTTTCAACAGACTCCATGCATCACAGGACTGCCATCATGCAGCAGCTGAAATGGCAAGAAAATTATGGAGGTCTGTGGGATTTCCCATAATTCAAAGAGAAATTACTGCAGTAATCAGACCCAACTTTTTCATGACCCACACAAACCACTCTTTCAGCATTTGTTTCTAGAGCCACTGATCTGGAAGTTATACATTACTGTTTCCAGAAAGTTCATTTACTGCTGTGTGCACTTCCCACATGAAAGCATTGTGAAATGTTGGTCTCTGACAACTTAACTTCCCAGCCTGCTATGCTAGTGATGGTGGACTTCAATGGTACATCTCTACAAGAGCAGGAAAAATAATCTCATGATAGCAGGATACAGTGCACAGTAGATATTTTCTGTAAGGAAGTGAGACCCTTTCAAGATCCTTTTGCACACAGGAACCCTAGGAACATGCAAGGATTCATGCCTTAGCATTTTTTCATCTTCAGTGATGAGCACATAGGAACTCAGTGTACAACCTTCCTGAGGCTCTGCCAGGGACAACAGAGATTATTATCATCTCTTGTGGTTTCCAGAGACTATAGGGTGGGAGGTCATTCTGGTACACAGGAAGGAGATCATATCACTGTTGAATGCTCCCAGCTTGTTCCACTGTTTCCAGGAATATCTGTTGTACTGCCGCTGGTCAAAAAAAGTCATCTGCATATTCTCCATTAATCCCCCTGTCTGGAGATGGGATCACATGCCTTGGGAGCTGTCTTCTTCTTCACCCAATGTCAACAACACTTAAGGTGCTCTTTCTCAGTCAAGCTGGGTGAATCCGGCTGTTTCTGTAGGCACTATGGCCATGCTACTTCTCCCAGTGGGTCAATCCATGGGCATGGCACTGAGAAAAATACACTTCTTAGGACCTGACACTTGGTATGTGCTCATACACCTCACTGGTACATGCTAACATCAGTCATCTCGTACCACCGCAGCTGCTTCTCAAGCCTGGGGATTGCCTGAGCTCATGGATTTTCTGCCTCTTACTGGTTGTAACATGTGGTTGGCCTTCAGTCACCAAACCATAACAGATTAGTAACTCCATCAACTTAGTGTCTTTTCTTCAGTAAAAATGAAGCCACTCAACAATTAGCCTCTTCTGCCCTGTTTTAGTGTACCAGGATGAAACCCAAGCAGCTGCCATGCCTCTTCCTTCTATAGAGACCAGTTTAATGCCCATCATTTATTGGATGGGGAGAGAGGACTCCTTTTCAGACTTCTTTAGCTATTGGATTAGAGCAGTAATTACGTTAGATTTGAAACACGTACATACTGCAATTTCTCAGGACTGCTACCATGTGGGACAAATGGTTAGCTCTTCTCTCTTTTCTAGCTCTTCATTTGGACACACTCACAGGCTGTAGGATGTGGAAGATCTGTACCTACACTGTATTTAATAGGATCATCAAGGTATGGGTATAATTTAGTATTATCCCACAGACACACTACCCTACAACAAATAAATGAAGCGTGTTTTATAACCACTTCAAAAGCTCAATTTTTATCTCATGAGGTAGCCATCATATCAGCTACATGGTTTAACTGACAGTTTGATTACTGCTAAAGAATGGATGTTAAATCATCTGTCCTCAGCTTGAACATATCGCACAGGAATTCGAAAGGATTTATTTTTTTCTCAAAAAAAACTTGTATTAAAAAATAGAGCAATGTTCAGCACATGCCTATATGTAAATCTTAGAAATTGGAAGCAGAAAAATAGAATTATAATTATGTTTAACTACTCAGTGAACTCAAACTACGTCATTGTTTAATCACTGTCACAATCTGTACTAGCAACCACATGACTGACTGCAGTGGTTTTTCACAATAGTCTTCTGTACTGAGTTTTTAAAATGCTATACCAGATCTGTATCACTGCAGTACAACATTATCATTTAGAACTCAAAATAGCATTTAGTTCACAGTTCTTCTAAAATAGTTTTCTTTTAAACTAAATTTAACTATCTCACTTAAATACTGCTTTGTTGTGTAAACAGCTACAAGTCTCAATATTCAAGGCTGGACTCACATATCCATCACTTGGTCTAATTCAATATGTACACCTTCTTGAAAAACAAATTAGCACATTCCCCTTCACACATTCTACACACTGTCAGGATCTGTCATCAGGTAGTTTCAGTTTAAGAATTTATATAAATTGAATAATATAAGGGGCGCCCAAACCAATTGTAGAACACATTCAGTGGATTCAAAACTTAAATTAGTCAAGAACTAAAAACTCTTTGCTACCTTCTAACTGCATTCATGACATAACCCCATCTTTTTTTACAGAGATGATATTTTTGCTGCAACCAACACATTGAGTGAAACGTGCAGCATCCTGACAACAAACCTACAATTGCTTATTGACCATGGCCCTCACCACAAAAAGTGGGAAGCAAAGCTGGATTTTTCTTTTTTTTCCTAATCTTGTTCTATTTGTTCTCAGTTAATGAAAAACTAACGCATATTATCTGCTGAAGCCTAGAAATTGAAAAAAATTAATCTGATCCCATTATAGCCATTCATCCATATTTATGTTTGGGATTTTCTTTTTTCTTTTTAGTTTATTAGGTTGTTTAGGGGGTGGCAGTCCATAAACATTCAGGACTCAGACCTGGACAGATATGATTTTAAGGTGTTTTACCTCAGTGAACGGCTTCAACAAAAGGATAAATTTTCAGAGTTTTTCTTTCCTCCTCAGATAGTAAGTTTTTAGCAAAAAGCTAAATTTATTGTGATAACTCCAGAATTCCCCCTTTGGAAAATCTCAGCCCCTGTTCTTCACAGTTGCTTCAGTTTCCTACCATGTAGCCATCAGCTATGTGACACGTTCGGTTGGCACTGTCCAACCAAATAATCAGCTGCATGGTTGTTGGAGTGAGTTCCCATACCTCATCATGCACACCATTTCTAAACTATAAATTAAACAGTGCCAAGATGGAACACAACTGTTTATATTGTTAAAGTGCTAGAAAAAGACTTGGTGGGGTTGGAGTTTGCACAATCCAGGAACCATTCCAAACAGGCAGTTTGCATGTAACATTCACTTGGAAAATAAGACACCTTAATAGCAGAGATGTGCACTGTTCCATGCCCCTTTCAATGAGCATATTTAATTTCTGTTACCATACGTTACCTACCATTATGTTACACAGGTAGCATAGCTCTAGATGCCTAATAAATACCACACGTCATGCCACTCACAGCTGGTGTATAGACAACCAAGTGGAAAAAAAAGGCACAAAAACCCCCAATAGACATGGAGTCATGATCACCAGCATTGTAAAAGCATCAGATCTAATTCAAACACCACACAGCTGTGAACTTCTTAGCACTCTACCAGAAATGGTTTTGCATATAGCATCAAGCAGAGTACAGCCCAGGAAAACTTCCTGAAATTCATGCTTAAGGATATGTTTCACTTACTGTTTTATCACTGGTATATTTAGATTGAAAAAAAAAATGCAAGGAGAAAGAGGAATCTAAGGCATTTAAAAAGACAAGGGGATCAGCCAGCTCAAAAGTAAAGCTGAAGGAAAGGACACTAGATTCTGCTCACGTAACTTGGGATTGTGTTGCAAATATCAAATTCCAGTGCTCTGCTCTACTTGGACAAGCAAATTAACATCTGCCTATGCAGAGCATGTCTGTCCCCACTGCTCTTCAATTTACTCCCAGGTTTTGATGCTCTAATTACTTTAACTGTGTAAATATTGGTGCATGCCCATGTGTTCTTCTGACCCAGGATTTGTGTCTGTATGTGATACCTGACTTAAGTTTTGGAGGTATATAAGAACCTTTAAGAAAAAAAATATGCATCCAATTTCTTTTTTTGCAAACTACCTGGAAAAGTCCTTTTGCACAAGCACTTAAAATCCAGTCAAAGGAAGAGATAAAAATTGATGTATTCTATAAAGTCTCCTGTTATTATTTTGAGGAATTTCAGTAACATCATGTACCCATTTAAGTCACCTGTCACTACCTCTCTGTTGCCAGTTAACAACTGCACTGGAAAATTTAACCTCTTTGGCTGAAATTCTCTGCAGTCCTGCCTTCCCTTGATCTGGGCTTTCTTGGTTGTAAAAGCCAAGGTACACATTTTAGACAAAACAGGTCAGCTCATTCTAAGAATCAGGCTGAAGCAAAGCAGTTTATTCTTTTCATGTTAGAAAATTCAAACAATTGGATGTTTTCAACAAGAAATCCCAGGTTTCGTCTGAAATGTGCCTAGAAAGAGACTTCAGTGCTTGGGTTGTGCCTTTTGCCCAACTAGTGGTGCCATCTCCTGCCAGCCCTGCACAGAAGTCTGGGCTGAGGCTGCAGTCCCTGCTCATTTTAACCTCCCCTTCAGCCAGGGCTGTTCCTGAGAAAGGGTCCTGTCACTTTATTCTGCCCTGCGCTCCCCTTCCTGCTCACTGCCTCCTGCCAGTATTAGGGAAGTGATCTCATTAGAATCTTATCCCTTTGGCCAGGCTAGCCTTCAAGCACATCTCCTCCCAGATCTGTTTCACCTCCAGCATGCAAACCCAGGAGCCCACGTAAAGTCACAGTGAGAAGTAGCAGCTGGAGACGAGGAGGAAAAGGATAGGATGGCCTCTTTGGTGGTTGTACAGACACATTTTGGATCAGTGTAAGATGTAAATTTAGTTTACAAACTAATTTTGTTGGGAAACACCCTGGCCTGACACTGGGAGACTTTCAGTGCACAGGGCTATGTCGTGCTGTAAAGTACTAGACCATGAGGAATGAATCTTCAAACAATGCACACTGGTCCAGGTTCAGTGTACTGTAAGTAGCAGTGATAGCGGTTTGAAAGCAGCATGAAAGGTCCAAAACCCTGTGGAGAAAGGGGATCACTGGCTATGGGGACAACTCTATGGGCAAAGAGGAAAACACAAAAGTTCACATGAGAGAAAACACTTATTTGACCTTGTTGTTCTGAAAAAGTACTAACAGTATCATGAATATGGAAGAACATTTAGGATAATGGTAATATTTGAAGCCTTCTGGATGTCTTATACCACCAGGAATGTCTCTGGCCTTTGAAGCAAGGTTAGCAGACCCCTCCATCCCCTCCCCCCAGCACCCATCTCACCTGTGCACCGACAGCTGTGGTTGAAGAACTTGAGGGGCCACCGTTCCCGGTCATCCACATTTTGGAGCGTGTAGGGGCCACTCCAGGGCTGAGTGTCTGCCTGCACCCCCTCACAGTGTCCCCTGCCCTGCAGGGACCCGCAGACATTGCCTGGCTCTGTCCCCAGGGCCGGGCAGCAGCGTTTCAGGCGAAGGGCTTCCACCGTCATGCAGACACGGGGAAATTGTGCCTGTGCCTGTGGGGGACAGCAGCAGCTCAGGTAGCCCAGCCCAGCCCAGAGGAGCCACCTCAGGGCTCCCATTACAGCCGGGTGCAGGCTGTGCCTCCCTGCTGGACCTGATTGCGAAGAGCAGGGAGATGTATCCTGTGGGACAACCCAGCCTCAGCACAGCTCCATGCCCCAGCTAACCAGGATAATAGTTCTTGCTGCTGAGGATGCTTGTGTTGGGTGTTTGTTTAATCCCAACCTCTAATTGCCTTGAATGCAACTCAAAAGACGGGTGCTTTGACTCTGTGGTGCCTGCCCAGCAGCCACGGCTTTGAGCAGGGTTTATATAGAGGTCGGGAGAAGGCCTCATTAGAGGGATTAGCACGGCACAAATCCTCGTGTTTTGCACATGACATCAAGGGCAGAAAAGATGCCAGTGTGAAAGCAAGTTCTGCAGGCTCTGGCAGTTTGTCAGCAGAGTGAATACCTCAGATTTATTTCTCCAAGTCTTTTATGAGCTTTGAGAAATTGATGGTCTTGTTTTAGCTGAGGTGGCTGGAGAAACACATTTATTCTTTTAATCAAAACCCTGTAAACAGATGATAAATAGAAGAGGAAACCTCTTCTCTTTTGGTTCATTCACTGCAAGATAATACTTTCCATTAAAGCAATACCAGTGGAAAACTAATGGGAAGCGCAGAGGATAGAGATGCACCATTAACAAAAATTAATAAATGTGGCAGTAGAAATTTGGGATGGAGATTCCACCTGCCAACTGCTGAACTTCAGTGCATGCACTGAAAACCACTGAGTGGCAAGTGGGGAAGGGTCTCCTACCTTTTTGCATGTAAAATAAATTATTTAATTATCTTAAAAGAGTGAATGGTCCTTATTTGCTTTGTAAGCCTTTCCCCATCATTATACCAGAGGCTGTTGTAGAAGTGGTCTGGCTGTTAGACTTTCAGAACTGTCACAGCTGAGCTTTTATTACCCACCTGGCAGGAGACAGTCTATGAAATCAATACACACACCAGACATGCACTTAAGTGGTTGTGTTCAGTACACTGACAAAAATATCTTTTAAAAAGCTCCTAGTATGCAGCAGTTCTTGCCCTCAATGCAACTCCTAGAGCAATAAAATTAATAAACAAAAATAAAGTAGTGATAAGCGATTTTGTGAGTCTGAAGCAATAGCTATTAATTCAGTTCCACTGTACTAAAAAACCTGGCAACACCCCCTGCTTCACTGAAGGGTTTCACTTCCTTCCCACTCCACCTTCCCCAGCTCTGATATTTAGCCACTTTTATAAGCATGTATAATGAAAAAAAGCAATGGTTGTGTCCGTGTTATTCAATACTTCTATTGATGCTCATCCTCACCATTATGCCACAATAAGTTTTTGGTCTGTGCAGCAAATTATTGCCATCATGTAGCTAAAGAGTTCATCCACACTGTGGACACTGTTATCAGCACTTTTAGGTTCTCAGATCTTTATATCAAAAACTTATTGTTTGACAGACAAACTGAAATATGATTCTACCTCATTTATGGAGGCATAAATCATATTAGCAATACCATGTATTCTGAAATGGGTTTCAACTCACCTTACTTTGGATTCAACTTACCTGGAATGGTTTTTGTCTGCTGCTCTTGACACAATGTGTGAAAAAGAGAGAAAGTGTGAATAGTTGCTGAACAAATATGTCAAAGGAGCTCAGGAGTTATAAATGGAAGCACTGGCCCAAAAACCCTCTGAAAAACACTTCTCTTCATCCTATCAGCACCCAAATGCATCTCTCTGGTGTGTGAAGGATCTGTCTTTGAATCTATGTTAGACAATGTCTTGTACTAAAGTTAACCACATAATATCTGAAAGCAATTAAAGTGAACACTCACTTATCAGCATCACCAAAATGAAATCAAAATATGCAGATAGGGTTCAGCTAACCAATCAAACCCCTGAACTGAAGGGTCTGTATGCAAAATATGTGTCCAAGCAGACATTTTAATCAAAGCTGGCTCAATTCAGACACTGATAGGAAGGTTCCTATGGCTATTTAAAACCCTATATGAGACAGAAGGAGTAAGCACAGAGAAAGGTGAGATACTGAGGCAGGCAAGATAAGGTAAGGCAAGAAAATAGGCTTCTAATGTAGTACATGAAGAAGGAGAAACCTGTTGTTTTCAGAGAAGCTGGAGTGTGTAGAACAGGAATAGCAGGTAGAGGATGGCATGGAAATTACTTAGTGTGAGTAGAAGAGTGGCACACATGTGGTTTTTATTATGATTACTTCCCTCCATCAAACTATGAAATTCCACAATGCTGGGAGCACACTACAGCATGCAGTCCTGGCACAGATGTAGCACTAGTCTCTTGTCCTCAGCAATGCAATAGCATTTTAGGAGTGCCTTCCCTGGCTGAGGGGGAACATCCAGACAAATGGAAAAGGGATGCACAGATCCCACATCCGGGCGTCACTGTGTCGCCAGCAATGGTGGTCTGCTGCTGCATGACATGCCATGAGGAATACACGGATCAAAATTACAAAAGGACAGTTGTATTTCAATTAGCTATTGGGAAAACAGCAGGCACTGTCCATTCCTTAGTGTGCCACTATTGAGAAGTTCCTCCATTTTTCCCATGCAACCGCACTTAAATAAAGGAGCTGTTGTTGGGGCTGCACAGAATCAGCACTATACCAGTTTACAAATTAGCATCCTGAATGACTTTCTATTTACTACAGAGTTTTACTATGTCTTGAAAATTTGGTAGTGCTGTGTGTTGGTACTACTGCCCTGAACCATCAAAGGACTTTTCAGGCAGCAAATCTGAGTGCATGAGCCATGCCAATGATCCAAACTGTGATTGCACTGCCTTACCCACATGCACTGGGCTTGCATGCCACAGTTTGGCCAATGGGGAGCTACGGGGGTGGTTTCTGTGAGAAGCTTCTAGAAATTTCCCCCATGTCCAAGACAGCCAAAGCCAGCTGGCTCCAAGGTGGACCCACCACTGGCCAAAGGTGAGCCCATCAGCAAAGGCGGCAACACCTTGGGGATAACAGATTTAAAAGGCAAAAAGAAATGACTGCATAATGGCAACTGCAGACAGAGAGAGGAGAGAAAATATGCGAGAAGCACAGCCCTGCAGACACCAAGGTCAGAGAAGAAGGAGGGGCAGGAGATGCTTCAGGTACAAAAGCAGATTCCCCTGCAGCCCCTGGTGCAGCCCATGGGGAGGCATCTGGGACCCTGCAGCCCATGGAGGTCTACAGGGGATCAGAGACCCACCAGCAGCCTGTGGGCACTCCACACCAGAGCAGGTGGATGCCTGAAGGAGGCTGTGACCCTTTGGGAAGTAGGCTCCTGGCAGGACTTGTGGGGAGAGGAGCCTGTGCTGTAGCAGGGCTGCTGGCAGGACCTGTGACCTGCAGGGACCCATACTGGAGAAGTCTGTTCCTGCATGACTGCACCTTTGGGAAGGACTCATACTGGAGAAATTAATGGAGGACTGTCTCCTGTGGGAGGCTCCCCAGGCAGAAGCAGGTGCAGACTGTGAGGAGCCCTCCCCCTGAGGAGGAAAGAACAGAAGAGATGAGATGAGACAGACTAACCACAGCTCCCATTCACTGTTTCTCTGCACTGCTGGTGGGGAGAAGGTAGAGAAATTGGAAATTAAGTTAAGCCCAGGAAGCAGGAAGATATGAGGGGAAGGTGTTTTCAAGATTTTCTTTTATTTCTCATTGCCCCAATCTGATTTGACTGATAATATATTATACTAATTTCCCTGACTCTGTTGTGCCCACGATAGTAATTGGTGAATGATCTCTGTCTGCCCTTATCTCAACCCACAAGCCTTTATCTATATTTTCTCTCCCCTATCCAGCTGAGGAGGGCAGTGACAGAGTGGCTTTGGAGGATATCTTGCATCCAGAGAGGGTCCACCCAGCACACCACACATCTGAGCTGCTGGATCAGGCTACCACACCTGAAACTGTGTTCAATTTTTAATCACAATATTTAGGATTTACACTGAAAGTACAGAAAAACAGTATTTCGGCTACCTTTGTAGTCTGGATTCATGCATAGGGTGACCCCCTACAGAAAACTTCTCATCCTGTTATCAAAGGTTGGCAAAGAAGAATATCCATATGCCAACACATTTTTGGGATAACTACATTCACATATTTTTGTGCAAGTGAGGAAATAAAAAAACAAGAATACTCAAAGGTACAGGCAAAGAAATCACTAAATACAATTCACACAAGTAATACAGAATTCCTGAGTAGTAAGTAGGCAGCAAGTTCACATTTTTGTTCTCAATGACACTATTGTTTCTCAGGCACCTTCTACTGTACTCAAGCACAGATTAGTATCAAGCCAGAAAAGTATTTAGCCTTTGGAATTTTGGAAAGAATTGTGTTCAAAATAAAACATTCTACATATAAACTGGTGTGGAAACCAATATACCAGTAGAAGAATAAATAAATTACATGATAATTCATAATGACTCTAGAGAGAACAAGAAAGATCATTTTATAAGGAAACCTGCAGCAGGGGTTTTCAGACACCTGTACATGTTCTAGGTTTCCTGAATCTCCTAGCAAATTTATGTCTTTGGGACCTCTCAACACAAGATTGTGTCCCTGTCACCACCTTACCCTTTGTTTCCCTGTCCAGTATGTGAGAGAATGAGGCCAAAGTCTGGGAATGTCAGAGTAGCTCTGAAGATCTCATGATCCTGCCATTGCACAGAAATGCTCTTCATATGAACAGTCTCATCATCTCTTGGCTTCTCATATTTAAGTTATTTATCCAGTCCTTTTCTAATGTGTGGAATTATATTCCTGAAAAGCAATATACATGCTTCAGCATGTTCATACATTGTTAGAAGAGCAACTCAGAAAAGAACGATCTGCTTAAGTCTCATGGAAAATACACCAGATGAATGCAGCCAAGAATTAAACCTAAGTTAAAGACAGTTTCATGGCCTTCCATGAGTTTTCTTTCCTCAACAATCAGAAGGCTGCTGTTATCATACCCTGTCAGTCTGGATGTGGGATTACCCAAGCTTTCCTTGTGTCACCATGTCTTGGGTTGCAATATGTAACCAAAAGTGTGTATTCTATCTGCCATCTGTTGAAACTGGCTGGGGAGATGTTTTCTTTATCTCTTGTATACCCCATTCCTCATAACTCCAGGGGGGAGGGGGCAGATGCCTTCTGTTAATGGGCCAGCTGTTAAAACCAGGTGGGGCAGTGTTCCTTATCTCTTCCATGACCCATCCTCTCTCCAGGGGGATACCTGCTGTTAATGGGCCATTAATGCTCACCACATAACTGATAAAATTACATTATCCCATTGAGATGTTCCACCCACTGGGAGGAGCCAAGCATTCCTACCTGGATAAAAGCCAAGAGTCAGAACACAAAGACAGCCTGTTTCCACTGGATTCCCAGAGGAAGACTGGACCTATCTCGCCATCACTGGTCCCTTTCTACAGGATCATCTCTACTCCACAGAACCACATCTGTTACTCCAGGAGAACTCATTTTGGACTGTCCCCAGCACCCTGACCAACAGGGTGTCAGGTCATATTCTGATTCTCTCAGGGTTTCTAGGATTTTTTTGTTTGTTTGCTTGCTTGGGGTTATTTTGTACTACTTCATTTTTTTAATATACCTTTATTTTTTAATATTCCTAGTAAAGAACTGTTATTCTTATTCCCATATCTTTGCCTGAAAGTCCCCCTTAATTGTAAAATTATAATAATTTGCAGGGAGGGGGTTTACCTTCTCCATTCCAAGGGAAACTCCAGCTTTCCCTGGCAGGCACCTGTCCTTCCAAACCAAGACACACCTATTTCTCATGTCATGTTTTTGTGGATTTACCTGTAGGCCTTGTTGTGACAGCAAATGAAATTTATCTCGCGTGATATTAGAAATCCCTTGATTGATATCTACACTTAACCAGTCACTCAGGGTTTCCTTGGTAGGATACTCTCTTAATGGAGAGAAATAGCTGGGTTTAGGATACAATTCACTTGGCCTGTTTTCTGTACTCACATTAAGAGGGGATGAGCTCCACCACACAAGGCCTAGCCTCAATCTATTTATTTATTGTAAAGGGAGCCTTGGTCTCAGTGGTAGGTACCCAATATGCATGAGAGGTCTACATTTAGACAGTTGAATCCCCCCCAGATTCTTCATGGATTCCTCACCAGGCCTTGTGATCCAGCTGAACTTGCCTCCCAGAAGTCTGGAGCTGACTGCAGTGGGAATTCCTCACTATTTAAACACACACACACACATCCAAAGCTCTGAATTTGCTGGCACTTTGCTTCTCCCCTCCCCAAGGATGCATGCTAGCTGACGCATGTATTAGGAAGGTCCTTCACTCATACACTGCTTTGGTACACCACATGCCTGTGTCAACTCTGACAGATCTTTCCACAGCCTTTAATAAACATCATTTGCAGACACATTTTTACACTTGCAAGTCAGATGTTGCCTTACTGTGGTTTTATTCATTTCTGTCTGAGATAATGACTGAGCACATACATTTCTTTTGTAAGATCTTTCTTTCATCCTAGTCCCTCATTCAAGATATCTGAGAAACTTCATCAGTGATCATGACTGAGTATCATCCTGTGGTTTACGAGACTCAGTACTCTGTCACTTTCCAACTAAACAAGTGCACTTTTTCCAGGGTCCATATCATGTAGGAACATGGATATAAGCTTAAGCCATTTACAATGTAGATAAACACAATGCTGACTGGCAGATTAAACTGCTGCTGTGGTGACCACCTACCCAAAGACAGTTTTATCTTCATAATTATTTCATCGGCTTCTAGTCTGGGCTTACTATAAAGGCAGTCATAGAACATAAAGTATGATTCACTTAAGGAAGCCAGAATCTGGACGGTAAGAGAACTAAATCTCAGTTATCCTGATGTTCACCAGTACTCTATGAAGGGAAAGGAACACCTCCAGGGAACAACACACCCCATTCTCAGACTGGCATCTTGACAAGGTCTTCTGTCCTAATTTCTCTACCTTGTCTTAAAAGGAGGTGAGGGTGACTAGTTTGGCTTCAGACAAACACTGAAACTCTAAACGTCACTGATATCAAATAAATGTCACTAAATGGCTATGGAAGGGGGAGGCCTGATCTATATAGAGTAGATTTATGCCAGTTTACAAAATATGAAGCACAATAGGTAGGACAGAGTCTCTCATCTCAACAATTCAGCTATGCAGCAAATTGCCCCTGTCACAGGGGACAAAATATGAAGAAGGAAATCCAGATCTGGCTGTGTACCACATTAAAAAAATCTTAAAGATAGGACAAGTATTTGAAATAGTATCTGAAATTACAGAGTCACAGTGTAGTTTAGGTTGGAACCTTACATTCAACTTTCCAGCGCCTGTTCCAGAAGACATTCATCTCTCACAATTTTTATTCAAAATACTAATGCTGCTACTTATCCCAGTAGAAAATATGAAATGGAACAAAATGCATTCATCCCTCATGTCATGTGGTCTGAATTCCAAGAATACTGTTGGGCAAAGTAATGAATGCTCGCTTGCTTTGAGCAGGAGGATGTACGTACATTTAAACAAAAAATATAATGTTTCTCCTGGGGTTATAAAAACAGGGAATAAAAACAGCATTGATGACCATAGCAAGACTGAAGGCTAAGGTTTCACTTAACTGCCCCAATTTGCCTTGGTAACTGTACCATAAATTCTCTAGTTCTACATTACAATGGAATATGAGTCCTGTATTACTAGAAAAGCATAAAGTAAGAACTCTGGGATAAATCACTGGGGGAGAGAGGGAGGGAGGGGGGAAGGACAAAAAAAGGGGGAAAAAAAGGAAAGGAAAAAAAATTTAAAAAGGAGGAGGGGAAAAAACCCAGCTCTCAAGGAACGGGATCAGAAAAAGTCTCCTTTAAATGAGGTTCCTGAGCAGAACTCAAACATGATAAAGCTCTCCTAAACTGCTCACTCACAGGGGGGCAGGGGAAATAAAAGGCTTGAATATAAACTATTGGATTCTAGAAGTGCATCATCAGCTGATTAGCTGAAAATTTTTGTTGTCTTTTTAACTGCACTTATTTCCCAGAAAATTGAAAAACACCATTCTAGTTCTTCTACAGGATCAGAAACCAAATAGACTATAGCTAAGATTTCTTATGAAAAAACATAAAAAAACATAAATGTGACTCCTGACTCATGTTTTCGAAACCCCTTGTATCTGTCACACTACATAACCAAATGAGATTTACCAGATGTCTGTAAACAGTGAAGGAGACAAAGTCAGAAATCTTTCAGTTAGGAGACAGAAACAAATCTTTTCTATCAAATGAACCAAATTTTTAATACAAGAGAAGGAAATTTTACTGCTGAAAGGTAGACAAGACAGTAACAAATACCAGGTGCAGAAATTCCTTCAGGGACCAGGAGGAGACTTTTTAAATTAGATAGATGTGCAGCTTGGGGGACATGGAGGAAATGGAGGAACATTTTGCATGAAGAATGCCTGAACTTGAGCCTACAGAAAACACCAAGCACAGCAACTTTGTCCAACCACTGTCAGAAATTCCAGATAACGGTATTTCACACTAAAGCTTTAAGCTTCTTCCTTATTTGTCATGTTCTGTGACTGTCCGTTGTTGCAGCCTGCAGCAGAGCTAGGATGTGGGGTATGCCTCCCTCTGATCCTCTCCTTCTGCCCTAGTTTTCATTCACTTAAAACAGGAGCCAAGGATGGCCATGGCAAAAGTACGTGAGCCAAATCCACCAGATTTTGAATCTTTGCCTAAAGCTGAAAACACATGATAAGGTTTTTTTCCCTCTGAATCCCTGTGAGGTATCAATTTCAGTATTTGATTGACATTTTAAAAAGCACATGTAAAGATATCTGTAGTAGCAGAGAAGCTTCCCAGTTGCAGAGAAGGAACTTTGTGACTAAATCATAAAGGCCTAGTTAGACAGCCTGTATTTGTGTCCTAGCAGGGGGTTCATCTTGAGGGAAGAAGCTGATAGAAAAATAAATAAAAATGTTTGCTGGCAAGAAGAGGTCTAGAGTGCAACAAAAAAAGATTGTGTAAAGAAGGTGCAGCTGCATGAAGAAATGCCTGAATATTCTGTGACAAGCAATAAAGCAGCAACACTTGAGGTTATTTTCACAGAACCTGCCAAATCACATTAGAAATCTGCATCAAACCCACAAAATCAAACAGACAGGAGTTAAAAAATTCCAGACTTGAGGTTATCTCTTACTTTTAATGAGATTTTCGTCTCACTGTCCCCATGGCGATCACTGTTAGTATTTCAGTGCTCCACAAAATTTCTGTTTACCATCACAAAAGCTCTGAGAACAGAATTGCCATTACAGGTAATATTATCTTTATCTATAAAATAGAAATTTCAGACATTACTACAGCACATATTTGTCATAGATCCATGTGCCTGGGTACTCCTGCTAAAATTCAGACACTTTGAGGGGCTGAGGGTGACCCACACCCATCCTGGCCCTCGAGGAACTCAGAAGCAGAGGGGACCAAACCTCCAAGGCAGCACTGGGGGCTATAGCCAGACCACTGCATAAATGTAGTCTTGGGGCCACATCCAGGCCCCCCTAGCTGAGCAGCACCAGCTGGCTGCTGTCTCCACTGTGTCCTGCTCTTCCCTCCATAGCAAACAACCTCGGGCAGAGCTGTTTCTCAGGGTGCCAGTGCACAAGCCAAGCAGAGTCAGAAGTCCAGCACCCAAGTTTGCACCACGACTCTTATTGGGCAGTGCGGAAAAGGCCAAAATTAAACAGCCATTCTCTGGTTTTGCTTCTTTGATCGCATATCTGCAGAAAATTAATACCTCCCTAATTCTTCCACAAAACAACATAAAAGTCTTTGATGAATAATTGAACACTTCGGGGGGGGGGGGGGGGGGT
>VYXD01008410.1:1291576-1311043 GCA_013397195.1 Hylia prasina
GGGGGGGGAGGCATGTTTGAAATCACACACTCAGAGAAGTTGTAAGTGATAATTTTAACATTTCCTTCTGTCCCTGAGTACTCAAGTGTACAATCTTAATATTATTTCAAAACCCTAAAAAATCTTTAGGAAAAACAGTAATATAAGCAGTTATACTATCCCTTATGTCTTATCAGTAAGAATGTAAGTAACACTACCTTGCTTTGTACCAGTAAGATATTTGTCTGTAGTGAGTGCTCCTTGTATTGGACGAGTAATTCAATATCAATGCTTGTTGTGATGCTGTGATTAGAAAAGGACCAGTGATGCCTTTTCATGAATAGATGAAAGATGCAGAACAGAGAAGTAAGGGAGATGCTTTACTGATGTGTTTTGCACTGGTGACATCAATATTGAAAGTCCTTTTTCTGTGTATTGTTCTGGTGTCAGTGTATAAAAAAGGTTACCCAAAAATTACCTGAAAGCAGGAGAAAATGTCTTAAAGGCTCAAAGAATATAATTTCTCCATCTTACCAAAACAAAGGTGGGTGCTGACTTGACAGTTTAGTGATGACCAAAGGCCAGGTACCAAGAGAGATCTCTGATCTAACAGAGAAAAGGTTTAACAAAGGGCAGGTCCAGATTAAAGGTATATATTTGAAAAAATTGCAACAAATTACCAAAGGCAAACAATTAACTGTCTGCCTCTTCATGTCTTCAAATCAAAACCAGACACCCTCCTTAAAAACATGCTTCAGAAAATCCAAATTATTTTTCTTAACTTACAAGTAAAGAAAAGAACAGGAAGAAATAGATGAACGGTAAAGACTAGGTGACATTAATTACCAGATTTCCTGGCCTCGAAGCTATTCCTTTGCTTTTCTGTGAAGTAAAATAATTTCAGCCATCTATAGACAGTAGAGGAATAGGGAGGTCCGGGAAATTTTGAACTGCGCTTCAGATTTTGGCAAGAAGCAACCTCTGATCGTTCTGTCCCTGACCCCGTCCCAGTCCCCTAGAGCCACTCTTTCCCTTCTGTCCTTCCCTCCCAGTCATGCCTCAAGCAGTTTCACTTTCTCTTCTCTCGTCCCTGCCGCAGTGAGATAGCGAAGGGCAGAGAAGGGACCGGGAATGAAGACAGCCGCTTTCTTTTCTTCCATCCTAAATAAAAAGCTTAAACTTGGAGGAGCTGAAAAGGGACACGGGAAGGCAGGGCAGGCTGCGGCAGGAGCGACACGGTCGGTAACAGCCCGGCAAGGTAATTCCCAAGCTCCGCAGAAGCCCCGGGGCAACCGGGCCGGCTCCTGCAGCGCGCCCAGAGCCCGCGGGCCGGGCCGGCTGCGGCATCCGCCCGCCACCTCCCGGGCAGGGCGAGGAAAAAAGGGAAAACGGTGCTGCCGAAACCCGGGATCGAACCAGGGACCTTTAGATCTTCAGTCTAACGCTCTCCCAACTGAGCTATTTCGGCTGCCGTGTGCCCCTATTGCGGTGAGATAACACTAATCTGTCCTTCCGTACCTGTTACCCTATTGCTCATACCCAACGATCTAAATAAAATAAATGTTATTAGCCCTGCGACGCTGAATGCTACAAATGATAGGTCTTACCAAAAAAATTATGCCGTAAGCCAAAGACAAATCAGCAGCAACACAAAATTATGCATATACAAACATCTATGCACAGCACATGTCAGGATGAAGGTGTTTTGGCAGCGGCTCCTTGGATTATTGGGAGAGGTAACAGGAACAAGAACATTATGTGGGACTCAGAAGCATTAAATTGGCAGCATTTTGGATTCAGTTTTCAGGGATTTTATTTTAAAGCCTGACAAACTGTGTGCAGACGATGGTTTCACAAAAAGACATGAATAGTAAGGGCTCCTGCACCTTCTTGTGTCCGAGGAAGACCTTCTTAGTCTTCCACTGGAAAAGCTCCCTGTGTCCACATAAATTACAAATCTTGACTAAGTAGTGTAATAAGAAAAATAGTGTACATTCACACAGTTGATTAGGCATTGATTTCAACAGGCAACTGGTCACACACTCCTGTGGCTACAGGGAAAAGGTAGAGGATGCATCAGAGTGCCCACATTAGTGCCTGCGGTGGGCACTGACATCTCAAGTTTGTGTTGATTTGTACAGCCCATGGTTTAGGAAAAGCCAGCTGTGGGTTCATCTTCTACTCACGCTTTCTCCACACTGTGAGGGGAGAGAGGCTGCTTTGCAAAATTGTCCACTGCTGCTCCCTCCTGTTAGTTAAAAAAAAAAAACAGGATTCTCTTCCATAGTACTAGAGGAATTTAACAAATCCCTCCTTTTTTCGAGTGGGGAAGAAGCAGCCTCAGCCCAAGGCAGCCATGTGAATATTTGGTAACATAAATCACCCTCTTTCCTTTTATTTTCAGAGGATATTTTTCCTCATGTTGTCCCACATTTGTGGGTTCTTCAGGAGCTGATACATTTTCAGAAGCACAAAGGCTGAGGACAGAGCCAGCAGTTCCGTGCCTGAAAAGAGAAACTCTTCACAAAAAAAATCAGTTAGGGAGAGGTTAAAAAAGCCCACCCACACTTGTGCTTAAGATGTGTGTGAATAACATACTGATATAAAATCTCATCTTCCTATGATTTTCCATTGCCACTGGCAATGATTGTTTTGCTGAGAAATGATGAATGTAATCCCTTAACAAGCGTGTCTCCTACTGATGCAGCTAACACAATCTCTGATCTTTGGTGGAGATAAACTCCCAATGTGTCACAGCATGCACAGAAGTCAAAACACTATTGACTTAAGAGCTTTCATACATTACCACAACAATTAGAGGTACTATGGAGCAATGGGTTATTCCGATTCTTATTAAGAAATCTTTGTTTTTCCAGGTGAAATAGAAATGGTAATGGGAATAAAAACAAAAACTAAAGGTAATGCAAAACAAAATTAAATAAAAGAGAAGGACAATTCAGTCTCAGACTTGGCATATTTAATAAAAGAGTCAGCTTTTTTCCCCAACAGAATTTGGTGAGAGCATTTGTATTAAAGTTCCTCCTTCTGCCAGTCTAATGAGCATAAGAACAGTTTCAGCAAAATGGAGCATTCTGAGTCAAAAAAACCCCCACGTTTCACACACAATCTTTCTCCTACATCAAAGAAAGCACAGGGTGGACAAATAAAAGGTATTTTCTGGTCCATCATCTTATGACAGTGTAAACCAGCCTCAACCAGAGCTGATGCCCCTTAATGCAAGCAGTACACAAATTTAAGCAAGTGCTCAACCACTTAAGGTCAGACCAGAGAAAGCCTTGGAGAAAGTAGGTTCTCTCTGTTGCACAAACTGGAGCTGATACACACACACACCACAAGCACGCCACAGGCCACAGCTTGCAGGGTAAGCTGTGGCTGCCCCATCCCTGGCAGGGCTCAAAGCCAGGTTGGATAGGGCTGTGTCCCTGCACATGGCAGGGGGCTTGAACTAGGTATCTTTAAGGTCCTTTTCCAGCCAAACCACTCTGATTCTGTGACTGCAGACAGCCCTGCCTCAGCTCCCCACTTCAATGTCTTCCAAATCCTTTCACTTGTTGCTGGCAAGGGATGCACTGAAGAGCAGCTGTGGTACACCAAAACAGTGAGGTGGTAATGCTGGTTTTTCCCAATGCAGAAGGAATTTCAGGAGCTGCATCCCAAAGATCTGATCCAATTCAGAAGAGTAATCCCAAAAAAAAGAGATGCAAAATGACGGCAATCCCCACAGAACTTCCCAAGTTCCTGATAGAACCTGAATCAAAACCTTTGCCAAAGTCCAGCCCTTCTCCCTTAGAAAGTTTTAGCAGTTAAGTGACATACAAGTTTACTCCATTTATTTGCTTATTCATGTGGCCTCACTTTGTACTGTGACACAAACCTTGAGAGAATGTACTGAAAGATTAGAGGGTTCACAATATTTTACATCACTACCTCTTGGCTTCTGCAGGAATGCTTCCCCATGAAATCAGTGAGAAATAAAACTTGAAAGCATCACACTTCTCCACATTGATCACATAGTTCACCAGTTGATCCTTTGTCCTTTTCTTCCTACAGAAGGCTAACAAAAATAAGCTGTTTTCTTCAACAGAAAATACTTCTCCCTGTGAAAGAAATGCTCCTACCAGATCACTCACCTGCTAAGAAAATCTGATCTACAGCAAAGTAGCTCAAAGCAAAAGCCTCCTACATTTTAAAATATATATTTCAGTATTTTAAAATGTGCATGTATATATTTATTTATATATATATAAGTAGTAACACAAAGACAAAAATCTCAAACACTTGGATGAATTAAATCTTCAAGAACATTTAAATAAACTAGAACAGCTTCCACTAAAAATTAATAGATCCTATTGAAAATCCACTCCAGGTAATATCACTTCTTTGGATAGTCACATAAATATCAAAGCTTGCATCTTCAGTATCTATACATTAAGAACAACTTTCAAAAGTTCTGTTCAATAAACCAATCACCCGCTACTGCTGTCTTCTGTGTATTTCTGCTAACAGTATTTTTAGGGTTCCAAAGGCACTGTACCTATTTTCAAAGGTTTAAAATATTTTTTAATTCAGGCTTACACATATTTAAAAAAGATTTTAGTTATCTGTAATCGCTACTCTTAAAAACACAACACAGCCAGTATTCCAGTATAAGATGTGAAAGACACATTTTCATGCAACCCACTCAAAGCAGCTGTCACAGCAATCACAAATCACAGCTAAGACAGATTTTTCCAGCATTTTAGCTATTTCTAGTACTGACTTTTTCAAAATACAGAACAGTAAGATGGATATTGTAAGGAAAGATGCACATTTTAAGGAAGTTATATCAAGAAAAGTATAAAAATTAAGGAAATATTTCAACGTAATATCTCACATGTGCTTGACATTTCAGTGATTCATCCACAGAAGCACATCTGGTAAGCCAAGTTTGCAACAGATCATTACACAGGAAATCCTGCAACTTCTATCTGTCCCAAATGGAGGTTTTTACTTCCAAACCAAGGATCAGAAGCCCAGAAAATATAACTGCCACACAATTCCAGTATAGTATTATTATCCCACTTTGTCACAGAAAGCTCACCTTCAGTAACAGGCTCCAAGACTTTAAAATCCACACTTGGCACTGCAGTAAGCCTAGAAACTTCCTGGTTAGCCTTACTGTAGAGTGACTCTTGCCAGCCACAAGTGGCATTTTATCAACAGCACCATGCACCACAAGAGGTGTGATGAAGTTGGGAACACTTGTGTTTCAAGAGCTAATTCCCAGTTTCTGAGACCCTTTGGAAGTCACAGCTTTTTCTGAGTACACCACAGCATCAAAGTCCTGTGCCACTTGCAGCTCTGCCCAGGGGCCACAGAGGATCAGGGACTGTGCCAACTACAGAAGCTGAAGTGATAAATCCAAGAAAAGTGGTCCCTTTTATGTCTGCCACATCACCTCAAAGAAAAAAAAGTGAAGGTAGTTTTTCAGGATAAAGGAAGAGCTAAGAAATATTTTTTAAAAAAAACACCATCTACATTTTCAGCGTGCTTTTCTTAATTAAGAGAAACCAGTTACACCGTAATATTTATTACTAAATCAACTTTGAACAAGATTCATTGACATTTTTCGAATTAAAGAGTTTATCCCAAATTTTATATTAAAACTCAAATATTGGTTTACCTTTATAATTTTTATTACAGAAAAAATGGTGAAACACTGCATTAATTAAGGTCTGCCAACCCACAATTCACAGTAAAAGAAGAGTTTTAAAAATTTTTTTCCATAAGTAGCCTTCATATCACAGGAAATAAGATCATTGGAATGTTAACTGTGTTCCAGTATTTCAAGTTCGTTACAATTACAGCTAAGAAAAGGGAATTAACATGTAATAGACAGCAATACAGTAAAAAGGACAAATTTTAAGGAAATGCTTCTGGAAATCTCAGCGAGAACATCTGCTACTTCTTGACATCTTTCTCCCCCTTGTTCCCCTTAAAAAGAGGCATTTAAAGTTCTAGGGTAGGTAAGTTAAATCAGTCATCTACAAAAGCTAATAGTGCACCAGCAGAGAAATGGACGGAACCATACAGGTGCTGTACCCAGCCTTTGTCAAGCAATTTATAGTCTCAAAAAATATATAATCTTTCCACTTGATTAAAAATAAAACCCAACTCATTTAAGTGACAAAAAATTATATATATTACATTGTAAAAACAAACTAATACAGATTAATAATTCCAGAACTAAAATAAATGTAATGCCAAGTCCCAAAAGCTGCAATCACAGTTAATTATTCTTAATAAGGCAGGTTTTACTTCAGTACACTTATTTATAACATTATAAATATTCTTCACTCCATATAGTTTTTTTAAATCGATACCTAGTGAGAATAGAGTATTGCACCAAAAGCTGAAACTAAGAGGTTCAACTTATAAAGTGCTGAAACCATTCCAAAGCTGTGCCATACTGTGGTTCTTTACTCCTCATGGTTCATGTATCTTAAATGCATTAGGAGTCTGGTGTGGCTGTTTGATTGCAGGCTTTGAAGAAAAGACCGTATGAGGTAGAAAAAACTCCTTCAGGTCCTGTGCCACACTATGGACCACTGAGCTGGGCAAATGCGTCTGTCACAGGAAAGGGCTCCAAAGCGTTCTCCGAGTTTTTCCAGTTGTGGAAATTTTCTCTGTACCATTCAACTAATATGGAAAGAATGATGATGAGTCAAGCTGACCAGAAATAACAGGGAAATCCAACTATTCCACAGATATAAGACTAACAACATGCTAATTGTTCTTTATGGAAGATTTTAACCCATAATATTACAAAAATCTCATTTAAACTTTTTAAGTTCTTTACTCAAGACTTATTCTAGCACTAAAAAGTGATTATCTTTTTTCTTTTATGTCATGTAAATCCACTATCTACAAAGCAGCCAATTTTATGTAAAATTCAAGTGTTACATTCAATCTCTTTAGCTTATTAAATAAACTATATACCCATTTCTCCCTTTCCCTCTCCCTCTTCCCATCACTCCTAGATCAGTGTAAAAGTCACCAGTCTTACTTGTTTTCGTTATTCCTTCTTTCCAAGGCACTTTAGGTCTCCATCCTAAGTTGTGCATTTTTTCTGAACTCATTGGATATCTGAGGTCATTTGTAGGCCTGATGAAGTATAAAATGCACACAGAAAACAATCTGATCATACTACTTCATTGCTTAGAGATGCAGTACCTCACACTGTCTTCCAAGGAACATTAGATACGCTTCAATTTTGAAAATTCCCATCGACATGAACAGGCTGCATTGCCTTCAAAAAATACGTGGCAGCTGAGTGCAGCTACAACAACACAATTCAGTTTGTACAGTCAACTACTTGAAACTGACTAGAATAAATATTAATTAGTATTTTACTGGCACAAAAATGAAGACAAAACTCAAATCATTGCCAACGCATTTGAGCAAATCAGTGCATTTGCAACGCAGAGCCAGTGTTTTCTAATACTAGCATTTATGTTTTTCATCCTGAAAACCCACAAATCTACACATACTTCAGATTTAAAACACACAGGCTTCCAAAGCAGTATCATTACAGTGGCTCATTAGATACATGAACTTAGTAATACTGAATATGTAGAATCCCAAGCTGCAAGATTCAACATTTTAACGAAGATACATTTTATATTTAATCATGGCAGAAATTCTCACTTCTGCAGTCTGGCACATAGGCAGCCCAGTCTAGCATTCCTGCACTACTGGCACTGGCATATTGAATAGTCAAGGTACATGTGCAGGCACAAACCAACTACTTATCACTGTCACTATAACATGCTAATCTTGAGCAGAAGCAGAACTAACTTCTCTGTAGCAAGTAACCCCCCATGACCTTTAAGTCACTCATTATAGAATTAAATAGTCATAAATTAGGTATAATTAACCATCTTTTGTAAGACCTCCACACTCCCTGAAACATGTTTTCCTATGTGGTTTGTTTTCCCAAGCCCATTCATATTTAAACATTAGGATACAGGGTCCAATACACATGAAGAAACATCCCAACTGAATTACACTGGGAACTCCTGAACACTCACATCACGTGAGCCAAAGGCTACTTGTTCTAAGTCCTGTAATACATTGAGATAGTATTCTGAAGAACATTTCCTTTTAAAAACAAAAGTTAGCCCATTTTTAAAGACACTTCAGTTGCCATGATAACAATCCAAATGTGAACAGAAAGTGAGAATACTAAAGGCCATAATACTTAACTGCTATCAGTAGACGTGTCATTTCTAATCACTCTGGAGAGAGTGATATCTAAAGTAAGCAGAGACTCATTGTTGCTGCAGAAAAGAAATGGATATAAAAGAAAAGAGCCAAACCGAGACTGAAATTAAGGATGGAAACACACAGCAAAAGCACACATATAAAATCTACCCATTTTTACCACTGCCCTAACTTTGGTGCTTTAGAGCTTTACATCTACTTTTGAGATAGCAGCTACAGCTTAAGACAGAAATCTAAAGCTAACTACACTCCACAGGCACATATATCTGCCTGTGGACTTACTACAAAGTACATCTAAGTCTGAATTAGTCACATTAACACCAAAATACTAAAGGTAAGTGAAAGACGATGGGATTCATCTCATTCAGTGATGCTGAATACAAAGTACACTGAATAAACTGTCCAAACTACCATGAAGGAAAGATTTAGTTGCTCTGCAAAACCTGTTCTCTTCCCTGAGTCTTCCCAGAGCAGACTTCATTAATGAGAAGTATCAAGAAAGTTTGAAGACAAGAGATTATTAGCATTACATGTTCCCCTTCAAGACATTCATTCTGACCTACAGATCTAAATAATAAAGGAAAATCCTGTTTTCTATACAGAACTCTGATCATAGATACCAAATCTACTAGGAAAAAAAAAAAATTAAGGAAGCAAAACAGCTCTTACTCCCTCGGAAGTGGTCCCTCGTTTAGAACAGAAACACTTGCACAAAAAACTGTATGGTTAAGAGTCTCAGAAAACCTTCAGGACAAAACTATCCTGCACGTGCAGCACATCCTGCATGTCCTCCACATTCCTCACCTGTCTTTGACATAATCCATCCAGTGCTCCATTTCAGACTCTGAACTGGTCTTCTTTATCTGTCAAGAAGAAAAACAAGTATCACTCCCACACATCTTGAGCTGTCTAAACATATATTTTAAAAAAGTGGGTTTTAAACAAGATTTAAACTTGTTAAGAATAAAACACTACCAAAAAAATATATAAACAACAAACAGAAATGGTCTTTTGTATATTGAGTCTTCACCCCCCGAAATTATCAGAATTATCTAGAACAACTCCAACCTGCCTCCTTCATCCAGAGCACTGCCAGAACATCCATAATCAAACTGCTAGATTTTAATAGTGCCACATTCTCAGACCAAAACTAAAGCAGTCAGCATGGAAAAAAAATGGTAATTAATCGTGATGCCAGTCAGGATAACTACTGCAGCAGCCCAGTGCAGGATAGCCCATACTGCAAACTTACACAGTCCAGCTGCCACAGAAAGGGCAGCACATCTTTCTGCTGCAAGGATCTTTCACCACGAGCCTAAGTCCTTTCAGAGCTACAGAAGGCCTGTAGAATTATTCATATGTGCAATGAAAACCAGTGAAGAAAAGCATCAGAACTGTTTACTCACTAAATGGATCAGTTCCTTAGCAAGCTGGGCAATGGACATCTCAAAGTTAGTTCCAATGTTATAAATTTCCCCTGGCTTTCCCTCCTTCAGGACAGTAAGGAATGCTTCTACCACATCAGTTGCATAAAGGAAATTCCTTCTCTGAAGTCCAGAACCATGAATACAGCTTAAGAAAAAGACAAAAAAAAATTGTTAGGCCTCAAATAGACACATCCAATTTACTGGACTGTGTTTTAAGCACTTTTGTTGTTAGATGGTTGCCTGAAGGTACCTTAAGTAGCTGACATGCAAACTACCCTTTACTTTAAGGAAATCCTGTTATTAAAATAAGTGATTCAGAACTTACGTTATGTAATTATCATTTTACAAACTAGCACATACTTATAACTGCAATTATAGTTTTATAGCACAAATACTACCAAAAAAAAGTGAGTTACCTACCATTTTCTGTTCTGTTGCAACAAAGAGATAAACTTTGGAATAACCTAAGGAATTGAACATCAACAAAAAAATATTACTCCATTATTTTAGAAACTGTTATTCTACAAAGAATGTATCAAGAGTAGAAACTGCAAGGATTTTGGTATGTAAATGTAGACACCCTATTGTAAACTTTATCTTTCTAGCTGTTACAAATGTAACATTTTTTACAAAAATAAAAGAAGTTTCTATTACTTTTGCACACAGCAGTGCATCAGAGTCTAACTAGAAATAACTACTGCCAACAGTTCAGAGCAAGGCTTAAACATCCAGCAAACTGCAGTAAATCTAGAACCAGAGTTGCTAAAATAGTTAAATTTGGAAGAGAATCAACAGAGAATTCTGAGGTAATGTGAATAAACACAGATCAAGTGACAGTGTGCTTGCTGCATAAAGATTTACATTACGTTCATCTACAAGCTTAGAACTATTCATAATGCCCCAGATACTTCAGATCAGTTGCCCCCATTATTAAAGTCCTTAAACTGAAGCCATTAGAAAACTATTCAAATTAATTAAATTTAACTTCCTACTCTAACCACAAAAGCAGAATACTAGATAAAACTAAAGATTCATGTAGCCTAATGCTGTGTTTTTAGCAGTAACTAAAACTTGGTATGTGAAGAATATATGTAAGTCAAAAGGAAGCAAACACATCCCCTGAATATACCCCCAACAATCATGCAACCTGTAGCAAGACACAGATCAGTGTAAAATGTACTCTAAAAGCCTCTAAAAGCCATTGCTTATCCACTTGCAATAATGTAGGTGAAAATAAATTTACTGGGGGAAAAAAACCCACAAAAGGTGAAAAGCAATTTAAATTAAAAAATGCCTCCATAGAACTGTAAAATATAGCTACATTTCCCACCACTTCCAAACTCCCAAGAGTACATGTGATTATGACTTTCATTTCACCAGTGTATTTCCATTCACTAACCAAGCAGATTCTAGTACTGACTTAAAAAGGCAACTTCTCACAAATTTTTAAAGTTACCCTGCAAGGTCTGTATGAACACATGCAAAAACAAGTCACTTTACATTACTTCTCACCTTACATATGAATGCTATAGCTCCATCTTACTTAATTTCTGTGCAGGTTGGAACATCCCTTTCTCTACCAGACATTGCATCCTCAGTTTACTTTTTGAAATGTTTCCCTTAGTTATTATATATATCCACTCACAATTACAGAACATGAGGTGAGCTTATGTAATTTGTAGAGGACTCTGTCAAAATATCCTTTCAGAAATAGAAAAATTACAAAACAAAGTTGCTGTCGTAACGTTCATTTAAACTACAAGTCTCTAATTGAAGTTTCATCAACAATCAAAAAATACGTGTTTGGGGTAGGACATGTTAGTGTAAGCTCAACATATATAATCACACATCAATTGCAAGAGTGTTTTTTTCAAAAGTCATCCCATGCACATGAGAAAAAATTAGTGTCACTGCAACCCTGAATTCTGGCACACTGAAGCTCAGAGTAAAACACAGTTTGACTTACTTTTTCTGGATACTGATGTGGTCCATAAACATTACTGCTCCGTGTGATGACGACTGGAAACTGGAGAGCATTAAACATACATGTGATTACATAAGAAAGCACATACCAGTAAAAATGTGTAGCTTCCTGCTGATCGATGAACAAACCAACACATGCACAGTGCTTACTCAAAAATCTGCAAGCCCTTACACACGTTACTGAATTAAGCTCTCTGTATGTCTGTGGAACAGGCAAGGGCCCCCAGCCTCCTCAGGGTGTTAGGAGCACCACAAGTGAGAAATGTTTGAAATCTCTCTTGCTCTGGAACCACCACAGACACTGCATACGTGTATCTGGTTGATTGAAGACTGGCTTACTCCTACTTATTCCAATATGCTTGTCATTAACATCCTATTCTTGTTCACTTTATAGCAAAAACATAACACATCAAGAACAGAAGTCTAAAGTATCCAAAATATTAAATGTGTTTGCTTAAACAAATCTGACTAGCAGGGCTTTTTCTTTTTTTTTTTTTTTTTTTTTTTTTTTTTTTACTTTAANTTTTTTTTTTTGCTTTAACTATAAGCCTAGTCTTGATACAATTTGAATTATGCATGTTCTACTTTTGTGTAATACTTTTGTACTTCCTGCAAGCTTAGCAATGGTTTTTAAATTCCTAATGTTCTCTTTGACCATTTTATTAAAGAACATTTTTAGATACTACAGTTCAGATTTAAAAAACAAAAATTAAAAACATCTGACTTGTCCCCACTGTCTTCACAACTTATTGGAGGAGATTCTCTAACACACCCAAACAACAAGACTAACAGTAAGGAAAGAGTTGGCAATGTGTGGACTAGAACTGATTTTTCTTTTATACTCTCATGTATATAATACAGACACTTAATTACAGGCTTTTTGAAGCTTCCATGGACTTACTTGGTACCTTTCCCAATAAGACTGAACAAAACACTCTGCAGCTGCTTTAGAGGAGGCATAGGGATTTGTTGGACGTTTTGGTGAGGATTCATCAAATTCCTAAAATGAAATGAAAAATTTGCATTAATCAATTTCTTTTGCCCAGATAAGCCTTAAAGTTACAAAAGAAATAAAAATCACTGAACATCCAAGCACATCAGTCTGACAAATACCCTTACAACAGAAGACCACAACAAAAGACAGCCTATTTATTGAACATAGGAGGCAGCCAGATTCCCTGCAGTAATATTTTTATACTTGTAACAGAGTTACCTCACAGCAGCAGGTCCTCAGATTTTTATCTTATTAAATAATTACAGTTGCTATACAGAGGCTTAATATTCCAGGCTCATATTGCCTCAGAGAGTAAGTGGGCCACCACTAGTAAATTCACCTTTCAGTCCTAAATAAAAAGGGTCTTTTCTTAAATCTTTCTGTAACTTTATTTCTGTAAAAAATGTAGAATTGCAACCCAAAAGCTTCCAAAGCAAGGCTTCAACAGTTCTGATCAGTTCCAGAACAGATATTTTCCAGGCTATCCTGACACTTTAATCTACTTCTCACTTGAAGGGAGAAAAACACAAACCAAAAGAAAGAAAGATACTACATAAGGTGTGATTGGTAACAATCACCCTAACATGATTAAAACACTGTTCTTGTCTGACCTTTGCCTCTGAAATTAAATGGCCTTCCTCACTTCAAAAAAACTCTATGAGAATTTCTAGTGTGATTCACAAAAAGAAGAAAAAACAGATTCAAGTCCTCTTTTCAAGGCCCAGAGACAGAAAAATTTCACTTGAAAGTATTCGCCAAGCCACGGGTCTACACACAAGAAAACACCACCCTTGGGTACCATGAAAGCCCACAGATGGAAGTTGTGTTGCAGAACTGATAAAGACATTGTGATAGTAAGAAAGTGCCTTGAACTCTTCTGAAGTACATTAATATTTCCAGGGACCATGGCAAAAGCCTCCTTGACTTTATTTATGCCTTTAAAAAGATGAACATGCATAATTTGCCTTTTTACTGAGCTAAATTATATTTCCTAAATTAAGGTCAGGTATAAATTCTCAAAGATCTGCATACAACAACAAGAAACATCTGAATATTTATTACAGTAATACAGGAATTATTTCCTGTTTGAATTGTCACTACCTACAATTCTGTTAGTATTTTAGCTGGAATATAAAGCAGCTCCCTGCCTGTCAAGCTGTGCACATTACTGAAGTCTCATGCATGCTCTAGGACAAAACCTGTATAATACACTGCTTTGATACTATCTCTGAGGAGTAACTGACACCAGTAATGACCCAAATCTCACTTTACACAATAAACATTCAATATAAAACAAGCTATGAAAAAAAATCAGGACGATTTTGATACTCAGCTTTCTAGAAGCAACCAGTGCTTACTTTTACAGAGGCCAAGGCAAGTTAGACTCAACTTCATTTTCACTATTAAAAGCAGGTAAAGTAGAAAAATCCTCACCTCATCAGTGCTACCTCCATATACTTCATCTGTACTAACATAGACAAACTTCTCCACATTGGCTTCATGTGCAGCAGCAACCAGTACATTGGTGCCATAAACATTCACATAGGTGAATTCCAGGGCATGCCAAAATGAAAGATCTAGATAAAAAAATTCAGACAATTCTAATTAAATTTAGGCAAGACAGGGCTATAGGCTCCACTTGGAAACTGCAATGTAGACCTGTCAGATAGCAAGGTCCTTATTAAATGAAGGCATCTTCTACACTTACTTGAAGACAAAACTCCTTGTTCTCAACAAGAGGCTGGAATTGTGAGCAAAAGCTTGTTGGTTATGGACTTTTTAATCCAAAATAACATTGCCTAAGTATAGTAAGAAAAGTGTCATTCAAAGACAGTTGCAAGATGCAGTAATATGGACACACAACTAATAACTCATCAGCAGCTGTTTTGATTCTTACAACTGTTCCCCTGACCAAATGACTTTGTGCCCATCAAATCTGACATTTTGAGAAGTATTCTCCTGGAGAATTTTTTGAGCATTTCTTCTCATGAGGGATGGAGTACGGTGGGGATTGTTCTTACCAACAAGGATACTGAAAATGGGCGCTCTATAATTCATTTAGCACAGAGACAAGATTCCAATGGGACTTATGCCTAATCCTTCAGCTTTCACCCTTTTTTTTCATCTGACATTGGAGGCAATTAAGTAAAAACTTCAGACTATGTACAAAGCCCCTCTCCACTGTCTTTACGATTCCCTCAGTAGACCCACCGTCAGCTATATGTGAGTCCAGATACAATTTAAAAGTGTAGTGCAGACAAAAAGGTACATTACCATTTATGTGCAATGAATACAAGACAACAGTTAGATGAAGTGCTTTTTAAATCAAGGCTGTGAATCCCTCTGAGTTAAAAAGGCCACCAGACAGTCACATGATTTGTAGAGACAAATTGGACCCTTGGCTTATATGAAGCAAAAGACAGAAAGTATACTGGCATATATTTCAAGCAGGTATAGCCACAGAAAACAATACCAAAACATTCAGCAATGCTCACCTACATGTGTTTGGGCTGCAAAATGAAGGACTATATCTATTTTCTCAGTTTCAAAGAGCTGCTTTATAAAATCAGGTTCACAGATGTCTCCCTAAACATGGGAAAAAAAAAAGGCAAATTATTTTTGATAGAAAATAGTCAGCTTCCCTTTACACCAAGTATCCCATAAGAAACCATTACAAAGGGAACACAGGATACAAACAGCACTATCAACTGAGTTCTGGGCCATTTATCAATACCATGTCTAAAATAAGACCATACATAATATTTCACTCATTTTTTTAAAAAATGCTCAATGAAACTTATTTCAGAATTTATATTACTATTAACATTAGAAACAGCAATGTGTCCAAAAAATACACACAACAAAAGTACAGCGTGGAGCTCCAGCACTGAGGCTGAAATGCCAAGTTCCCAGAGCAAGTAAGAGTTCTCAGTCTGCCGAGCAGGCAGGGACATCTAGTGGCACTGCAAAAGGAGAAGCAGATTCGCACTAAAGGGGATTAGATTATGTCTTGCAAGGGTTTTGCTGCTTGCTGTTTATTCTGGTGATTTATTTTTCACTTGACACATTTTTTTAAAAGAAAAACATTAGTTAGAAGTAAATAGCTAGTTACTAAATATTTTTAAACTGAAATTCAGGCTTAGTATATCTGTGCTGCACAGCAACAGAAATTGTGATTAAAATGTATCTTTCATACAGCCCCTGAGTCAAATTTTCTAAGTTTACTGTTCTACTTTCCAAAACAGACTTCCTTTCTTCACTGCCACTAGAGAGTATATCCTTCTTGCTGTCTCCTAAGGTCAGTACCAATGTTACAGTTCTATTTTTAAGGGCTGCACATCAGATTGTCTTTTCCAGCACATTTTTTCCTGTCAGTGTTAACTGCTTGGTTGCATACCAGCTGGATGTTAAGTTGTGATCAACTGTCCCTAAAAAGCAAAAAACAGAAAGAAAAAAATAACCCAAACCACAAAAAAACAAAACAAACAAAACAAAAAAACACCCACACCAACAAAACCCACAATGAAAAGAAGGAATTATTTATACTGATATAAATTTTGTGACAAGGTATTTCTACCCTTGTTCAAAAGTTCCTAGTCACTGTTCCCCTACTTCACATAGGGATCTGACTGTTTAAAGGGTATCTTGTGGAACTCCAAGCTCTCCCCAGCAATTAAATGTTAATATTTACCCAGGTAGCAAAGCTTTTATACTGCATTCATACATTTCATATGGCACACTGGAAACAATCAAAGACCTTAGGAAAGTAACCAAAAAGTCACTTTGGTCATGCTGAAACTGCACACACGTGCATGTCTGCACACAGGCTGCCCCTTTCCTCTCATGCAACTTTTATCCCAATAGGTCAGAGATTCTCCCTTACTGAAATAAGGAGGTGGTTCACAAAAACATAAACAACCATGGGGGTCACCAACAGGTGAGGGCAAGTTCAGCTTCCATCCTCACCTGAATCTAAGAAAAAATGCAAGTTTACATCTACTACCTCTGACAAAGGTGCTGTTTGAGGTGCATTTCTCAGATGTGCTGCAACCTTGGGCAAGACAGAGAGATGAGCATCAGCACTGCCTTTGGTAAACAGGAGAAACCTCAGCACACAAGCCCAGCAAGTCAGAATATTAATCTAAACAATAAATCAAAATCCATCTCCTGTCTGAAGACAAAACCGTGGAAGTAGTACACCAAAAATCTGTAAAAAGTCACATTTTGTGGAAGAGAAGGCTTTATCACCTGGACAAACTTGTAGTTTTCCTTCCCAGAGACAGTTTCAAGATTCTTCAAGCTTGCACAGTAGTCGAGCTAAAGACACAACACAACATCAATAAGCGGGCTCCATGGAAGCAAAAAGGCTAACTCAAACCCAACATAACCACTGGAAAGTCTGAGGACAAAGTAAAAACTTATTTCAAAAAACCCCCTACTTCACAAGCAGATGAGATGTGAAGCTTTAAAAGCACAGATCTCCAATCGATACCCTAACTGCAAAAATTCTTGAACAGGTGTTTAGAGCTTGAAAAGCTTCGTTCTTTCACTGAACACCAGTTGACTTTTTTCCTTTGCACAGGAACAAAAGAAAAATCAAACAAAAATTAGTAACTAATGATAAACCATATAAATTCAGCATATTATAGATTGCATTATAAGTCACTTAAAACAGTTGTCCATGCCAAGAAAGAAAACAAGCTATTACCTTATCCAGATTTATAATCAGATAGTTTGGATAGTTTTTCACAAGAGAGACGACTACATGTGAAGCACTGCAGGATAGAAGAAAAACATATTTTACAATTATACACTTGGCTTTAAGGTAATAAAGAGATGACAAATTCCAAATAAATTCAGCATTTTGAAAAGTCTTTGGGGAAAGAAGGGAATATATTCAAGACAGATAAAAGACAAATTCAAAGATATTTTAACATGTCAACATTATTCTAATATATATTCTATACATTAGCCTAAAATTTTCTATATATAAGTGCATATGGTTAAGACTCTAAAAATCAGAATAAAAGTTCATGCTCTAATGAAAGAAATCAGCACTACCCACAGTCACATAAAAAAAACCCCTCTCTCCCTCTGTTATATGCTACATTCAATTGCCATTGTAACATGCCCTTGCACTCTAAAGCTTACCTATTAGGTATCAGGGAGAACCAGACAGTCAACACTCCTAACCCACGACAGTGACATCACTCAAGTCTCTGATATTGCTGCTACGTGTGACAACCAGACAACCAGGTGGCACTGCCTCTTTGGCACGGTCTTTCGTACCTGAAGCTCATGCTGAGAGTTCAGGGGTTATTTTCGCACAGAAATTCAACCCTCTCACAGCTTCCGACTCCAAGCACACAGATGAGCTCAAGCTTAAGACGGACCAGATCTTTCTCTGACTCAAACTGAGCCCACAGCACTGGGGGCTAATACGGGAAATAGCAGCTGGCTCAAGGCCCGGCCACCTTCAACCCACAGAACCCATTAGGCTGGAAAAGACCTGCGATCATCGAGTCAAACTTACGACCAAACACAACCTCGGCACTAAGCACTACGTCCAGTCATTTCCTGAACAGCTGCAGGGACAGTGACTCCTGACCTCCCTGAGCAGCCCAGTCCAATATCTAATCTTCTTTTCTGTGAATAAATTTTTTCTAACGTCCACCTTAAACCTCCGCAGAGGCAGCTTAGACTGCGTCCTCTAGTCCTCTCATTTGCTACCTGGGAGATTAGGCTGAACCCACCTGGCTACACCCCTCTTTCAGGGAGCTGAAGAGAGCGATAAGGTTGTTTTGCCTGAGGGTCCAGGCAAAACAACCCGAGCTCCCTCACAAGACTCGTGCTCCAGGCCCTTCACCAGCTCCGCCGCCGTCCTCTGGGCAGCCGCGTCCCGGCTGAGGCCGAGCACCGACTCCCACCGCCAGCGCCTCCACCTTCTCGCCGGCCGCAGGCGAAGGACCGCCGGGGCAGCCTCTCAGCTCGCTCCCCAGCATTTACCACCTCAGAACCCACGACAAGGGCGCGTCACCAGCAACCCCTGAGTAAGCGCGAACCGCGCCAGCGGCGCCGAGGAACCGGCCCAAGGGAGGGCACAAGGGAGGCGGCACCGCGGGACCCCCTCCCTCCACGTCTCCCCCGCGCCCCTGGACAGGAGGCCGGCGGCCCGCTCCAGCCCCGGGGGGCTCACTCACATGAAGCCGGCGCCGCCCGTCACCAGGACCCGCTTTTCGAACACCGGGGGCGCCACGGCGCCCGCCCGCCCCGACATCATCTGCGCTTTACGGCACCGGCCCCTCACTCCCTTTCCCCCACGGCTGCGCGTGCGCGGCACGGGCCCGTGGGTTTCACGAGCAGAGTCCCAGGCTCATTGAAAGATCGCCTTCCTCGTTCCCCGCGCGGTTCCAAGAGCGAAGGTGTCACTGTCTCGGAGGCCACTGACAGCGTGGGGAGGCGCGGCGTGTCAAAAGGGCCAATATTTCCTCTTTGCATGCAGCGGCGACTGACGGCCGACTCTTTTACGATTCTCCGTCTCAACTTACGGCCGGACCCAGCAACGGGACACGTTGCCGTAGGGGCGGGGCCTGTGCGTTCCGTCACGCCTCCAGGGGCGGGCGCGCTCCCTCATTGGCTCTCTCACCGCTCCCGCCCTCCCGCTCGCGCCTAACGCGGCGGGGGCCGTCACGTGACCCGGCGGGGGCAGCGGGCAGGAGGATCCCGGTATCCAGCGGGTCCCGGTGATGCAGTGGCGGCTGCTGTGGCTGCTCAGCGCCGCCGCCGGCTGCTGCTGCTGGG
>VYXD01008410.1:1311135-1340619 GCA_013397195.1 Hylia prasina
AGGGGCCGCGGGGTGGGGAATGGAGTCAGACCCGCAGTTCTCCGTCCTTCCATCGCAGTCTCCTTCCCTCTTTTCCTGCTTCTCCGCCGGGACGTGTACCAGATCCGATCCGCTGTCCGGGCAGCGCCGGGGCGGGGCCGGAGATCGCGGCGGGGCGGCCCCGGGCGCTGGGTGCAGGGTGCAGGAGTTGGCAGCAGCCCCGCGCTGCGGGGAGCAGCGCTGTGCCTCCCTTCGTGTCCCGCAGCCTGGTGCGGACACTCCCGGCCGGGTGTCCGGGCGAGCAGAGGCGTTCTCGCTGCTTCTTCCCTCTTGGAACTCCACCAAATGGCAGCAGTGCCTAACGCCGCTGTGCCCCGTCGCTGTGTGGTCTTGGTGACACCGCGCATCAGGACGTAAAATTCTCACCTGGTTATTCCCAATGGCTTTTCTTTCCCGTGTTCTTCTTTCCGGTGTTACTAGCTCCTTGCTTGTAATAATTTCTGACCGTTACTCAGTAATTGCTCAGTAATAATTCCTGACTACTATCCTGCTGAAAGAGAGCCCTCGCAGTGGCCTTCTGTGCTTGCTAGAGAAGTTTTACTTTACAAAAAGAGATGTGTGTAATCATGACAAGTGCCATGTCCAGCAAGGCTGTGCTGGTCAGCCTGCTTTTCCTATGTGCTCAGCATTTCAGTAGCTTAGGCTGTTTTTCTTTCCCATGGAGCTTCATGGCAGAAGAGCTCTGTTGAGTGCTTCAAAATCTAACGGGATGCAGGAAAACGTGACATAAGCAAAACAGTTGTAGCGTGACCTTCCAGCACTGAATGAGAAATTATGGATAGGGTGGAGATAGCTTATGAAGTGACTTGAAAGAAGTTAATTATCACTGTCCCAGAAGTTAATTGTAGAAGTGCTCTAAATAGATCTGAAGGAAAAAAGTGTACTGTTTAAATCTGAGGAAAGGCTGTAAAAATTGAACATGAGTGGTGTAGGTGTTCAGATATAATTCTATAAATTGATGTTGTGTATTTGCATAGAAATACTTCCCTTTTTGCCTTAATACCAACAGCTATTTGGGGTCTCAGCGAAGCTTTCTTTAGAGCCTTGTGTTAATATTTCAAAATCTTAGCTAAACTGTAGTTCATATAATATTTTGCTGATTTTTCTTCTCCACTAAATTCTACCTTTTAACTGGGATATTCCTAGGTTAAAGAAGTCTATGGCAATATATGAAAAAATTATGAAAACAAGTTTGAGGATTGTGGAATTACTCAGGCAAGATAAATTTTGTCATATGAGCTTACTCTAAAATGACTAAAATATTTGTGTGTCAAGATGCAGCCTATAGAGTCAGGACAAAGGGGAATGGTTTCAGACTGAAAGAAAGTAAGTTTAGATCAGATATTAGGAAAAAAATAATTACAGTGTAGCCTTTCAAGTCTGATCCAATCCAGGCCATTCTGTGATTCTACAGGTAGACTGACGCATTAGAGAACACTTTTGAAGTTTGATTTCCTTTGCATCAGTTTGACATCTGTCATCTCTAATTAAGTATTTTAGCTCTAATCCATCCATAATGTGAAAGTTCATTCACATAAGTTCTGCTGGTGTAAGACTTAAGAGCTACCCTATGATCCTCATAGTCATGCCACAGAGGTCATAAAATACTAGACTTTGTACTAGTTATTGAGGCACTGTCTTTAACTTGAAAACAGTAAAATTTGGATGGGAAGGAGGAAGGGAAAAATCGTTACTTGGAAGTTGTTTTTAAAAGAGGAGGGAGGGAAAGCTGTTTGTAGTAGAGAAGATAAACAATACTTGGGCTATGGTGAAGGTTTGTTTAAGTACAATCATAGAGAATTGTGCATTCTCTGGTTTCTTAATGAGAGACATAGAAATTGGTTTTGAAAGACCATAAATACTTTCATGAGGAAGTAGTGATAAAAAATTAAGGATAATGTGAAGCTGTATTGCAGCTACTTCTAAAAAAAAAAGCTGTGCCACACTATCACACTATCTTTTTGTTATTATCTGACATCAAGACAGAATAGTTGATTTATTTTTTTAAATATCAAGGTGACCATGCTGTTCTGTGTGTCAGAATCAAGAATGTAGCAGTAGCTGTGGCAAAAGCAGCTAGACTTCACCTCTTTCAAGCACAGGAATGGCAGAAGCTGGAGAACAGTGTCCAAGATGACAGCTGTACAGAGAAGTTCTCTAAAGCTCAACTGACAAGTGAGTGCGTATTTTTTCCCTTTTCGGAGTTACTGGTGTACTTAGAATTCTGTTGAGTTATCTATGTGTTAAGAATATTCATTTCAGTGAATTTGGGCTTTGCATCAAGTAGGGCTTTGGCCTTCTGCAATTAAAAGTACTATAAGGAAATAAAATGTGTTTATTTATATAACAGCAGAAGACTTTGTTTGCAAGTTACAATTTAATGTGCTGCTGGAAAATGAAATCAATGACAAACAGTGGCTTTAGTGGAAACAGCCAAACTTTATGACCAGTTCCAGTTCATGCTTTCACATGTTCACAGCTCAGAAAGGTACCGACTTGGCTGAAGTTTTCATATAGTCATTCAGTACAGAGATATTTTTTTACCTCCGCATGGAGTAAATGTCTTTGTTTTTGGTTCTTTTTTTTTAATTGCAAGTTTTCCATAAAATAGATTATCTTGGGTATGTGAGAGAATTTACAAAGAGTACCATTGTACTAAGAAACCGAATCACTAAAGAATCTGAATGTTTGGGGCAGTCAAATGTGTGACTTGTCTGAGTTGTGACTTGTCACTTTCATTGCAGTAGAATGAAAAACAAATTAGAGGCAAAGTGATGGAACCTGCTGCAGTTGCCTCTAAACTTCTGCAGCAAATGATTATCAGGTGGGAGTGTGTAGCCCAAGTACAAAGTAAAAGGGTAATTTTGTACCTGTAAACCTTCTCTTTCACTACCTCATAGTAAGTCTTTCTTCACTGCAAAAATTAAGCTGCATCATGCTGCCTTACTTTATAACTTGCCTCTATTATAACTTAATGTTATTTCACCCTTTACTTTTATAACTTGATATTTGTCACTGAATCTCACATTCAGCTGTTTTTAACATTTGAGGTTATAAGAGTTATACCAGTATAGAATATGTAGATTGTCTTTTTGTCTCTTTTCTACAAAGGAACATTTCTCACTTTTCAGGAGGCTCCTGTTCTCCAGTTCCATGGAAATGGCATTTTTCAAAGTGGCGAAAACAAAAATAAAATTATATTTTCATGATAGGACAAATCTGCCATGCTTTGATGTACAAAATATGTTAGAATTTTTTTAATACAATATCAAAGATGAGCTTATCAGGATAAAGGTTAACTTGAGTACACATCTAAATGTGAAATAACCGTAAAACACTGAAGCATTGAGTTATGTAACTAGAAGACAGACTGACATAATAATTTTTGCACCATTTGTTGATCGTGTTGGTACTTAAAGCATAAATTTTCCTTTAAGAAATTAAATTAGTATTAGAAGCTTCATTCAAATGTTTCAAGTGACTGCAGCTTCTCTTTTAAATACATTTTCTTTGTGCAGTCAGAATCCCAAGAATAACAGGTTGATCTCCGGTAACGTTTGTCATAGTGAAACCTTACACAAATGTCACTTCTAGGGATGTGGTTTCCTTACACTTCATCAGAGCTGCACAGAAGTGCTGCTGGAATAACTGGCAGTTGGTCTCTTGTTCCTGACTGTCCCAGCAGGGTACTCACTGTTTCTGCTCCATTAGGAGTTGTATGACCACAGGGTGAGTTGGATATCTCTGCTGATCTTGGGAAAATTTGGTTGCTTTTCTGCCTCCAAGTCAGCTTGGGAATTTGAGAGGAAACTGATTAAACACACTCTGTGTGATCCTTACTCTTGGTGCAAATAACACAGTGTCAGAACTCAGCTGAGCAGTGACATGGGGAGTAAAGCCACTCCTGTCAGCTGCAGTTTGCCTTTCATTTGGACTAAGCACCATATGAAATACTGGTTTGTGCATTGTCCAAATCTGTACCTCATGACAGTTTCTGCAAGGACACATTCAGTACAATTCTTTCTGGATTCTAATGTTCAGTTCGTACCTTAAGAGAGCAGAATATAACTTCTTTTAGTTGAAACATGTTTATTGGAATTACATAGAAATTTTTAAGGCTTTAAGTTAGAAATTTGTTCTAAATTTTGTTTACAAAATATTTAGCGAAAATGAGTTTGTATGTTTGCAGCTCTTTTATTTAGAAAGGCCTTTCACAAAAAATCCCCACGTTTTGTGGGTTTTTAATGAAATTTTTCTTAATCCCTAGCCATTGTCATCTTTACCTATTAAGGTGAATTATTCTGTTATTACTTCTCCTGCAGAGAAATGATTGACCACCCAAGTTCAGTAGTCAGTGTGACAATGCTTGCATTTCTTGCCATTTCAGCCAAACATAGAGCCTCAGGTTTCATTTGCATCAAGAGTTTCTTTTGAAAAGACTGTGCTTGGTTCACTGTTGTTTTTAGGCAAAAAAAGTGGTAAGATAGCAAGCAGATGAAACGTGAAGTATCTTGTGCAGTCGTTTTCAAATGCAATCTGATTTGAAATACACAGTTTGATTACCCGTGGTTTCAGCTCTTAACTGTCAATTGAAATTCAGTATGTTATGGTTTGGGGAAGATCCTGTGAAATAATACTGATTTGCACCTTAAAAGTATGCATGGTGTTTACTGAGCTCACATGCAGCTTTTCCTGTTTGGTGATCTAAATCTCTTTGAAAACAGAGTAAAATAAATTTCACAAAGGTATCTTTCATGCTGCAGAAATACCTGGTGGGTAGTACAGATAACTAATCCTGTCAATACTGAACTTAGAGGATGGACATGTGCTAAGCAAAGGAGATAGTTTGCACTTTCTGGCTCCTGGAAGGAGGGAACCCTCCCAGCAGAGCTGAAAGGTGGGATGCAGTGTCCTCACCAGCCCTTGCCCGCACTTACTTGAAGCAAAAGCTGAAGTTGGAGATCTGGTCTCTGGTGTTATGGATAGCTTTAAAAACTCAGTCTGTTTTCTACCATGTATAATTTATAACCTGTATATGATGCTGTGGATTTAAGTTTTATTTTCATTCAAAGATTCTAAAACCAAACTAATCGTATTTACTCCTATTTTTGGTTTGTTGTTTTTGGTTTTTTTTGTTTCTTCCAAAGTGACTGTGAACCACACAGAGCAAAATCTGACAGTGTCCCAGATTCCTTATCCGGAAACATGGTATGTGTTTTATGTAGACAAGTTTACCTGCGAAGAGAATTATTCTGAATCCGAGGATATTCAGTTTGAAATGGTCTTACTAAACCCAGATGCAGAAGGGAATCCATTAGATCACTTTAGCGCAGGGGAATCTGGTAAGATATCTTTTTCTTAAACTTAGATTTGTAAGTTAAGGATCTGATTACTCAAATCAGTACTTACTGTGCTTAGAAGAGTGTGGGGAATGGATAGCAGAGCCTCTTATATTTCATATTCTGTTTTTGTATGAAGAGTAAACTTGAGTTTATTTTCTGTCATCACAGGAAAATCCTTTCGTTTCCCTAGAGTGACTTTCCAAAATTTGCCTAATTAGATTCACAGGAATGAAGTGTAGATTCACAAGGAAAGTCAGTATTACAGTCGTTGCTGATAGGTATTTTGAACATGTTGAAATTGTAATCTTCCACTTAAATATGAACGTAACACCTGATTTTAATTAATTAGTGAAATTCCTTAGCTGTCTGAAACTTGATTCTGTGCAACAAAGAGTACATGGACGATAAAACATTTTGCCAGTACAATTTCAGTTCAGTGTTTAGATCTTTATAAGTGTCAGTTACAGGCTGTAGATTAGGTTTGTCAGGCCTGATTTTGTTATAATTAAGAAATGTAATTTTAAATCTTTAAACATCTGAAGAAAAACTCAAGACAGCAGCTAAAGAAACACCTACATAAAATTGTATGCTTTGGACAATCCAGCCTAATGTATTCTTGGTTGCAGTGAGTAGCATCACTGCCCTGGGAGGCCTAATCAACACAGTCACTCACCTGGGTCTGAGGGAACGGCCCTATAGGCTTAGTCTGCCTTCCTGTACAGGGATAACCTGAATACCCCAAGGATGACCCTAATTGCTGTGCTCCAAACCAAATGCCCTGCTGTCACTCGTGGTCTCAAGAGAATATAGAGGGAACAAAGGCAGCTCAGTTTTTGAAAGGAAGAAAATATTCACAGGAATATTTAGCAGAATCTGCAAGAAAGTAGCACGCTAATAATCTGGATTTCAAGGCTCATAATCAGATTTAACTTCTCTCTTTAACTTCTTAAGTTCTACAAACTTGCCAGTTTTTATTTGGTGAATTCGGTCTTCAGAAGTGAATTCGAGGTTAATTTACATACTCTCAAAGAAGAGTAATAGCTTAAGGAGTAATTGCTAAATCAAGGTGCATCATACAGCCCGCTAAAGTGATGTAGAGACCTCCTACAGAGGCATCTCAGCTCTGTGTTAATTTTGTAGGAAGACTGAGCACTTGGAAGCAGAACTCTGAACAGCTTACATGCTGAGTAAGGAGCTGTGTAAATGTGCTGGGTGTATCTGTTTAGATGTAACAAGTAGGAAGCAAGGTGAGCTGCATATGCCATGTCTTTCAGAGTTGCAGAGGAACACCTCTGTTGATTCAGAATTAAAACCTGCATTGTTGCCATGAGTTCTGAAGGTACATGCAGTGGTCTACTTTCAAAGAGCTGAGGAGAATTTAATCTCTGTCTCATTCTCCCTATTTTTAAATTTAATTTTTAATGCATCTCTGGGAAATAATCTTTGCCATTTTCTCCTAGAAACTTGGAATGAAAGGGTATCAGAGAGAAGATCCAGCTTCATTTCTTGTTTATTTCATGCAGACAACTAAAATTTACATAGTTGCAGAAGGTTTTAGTTAAATCTTCCTTCACTTGAGTTACTTTAGGCTGTGGCCTGGCACAGGACATAGCAAGAATGGGCATGGGCAAGAACTTGAGGCTGTCAATTAATTTTGATTAAGATATTTGCCTTCAGAGATGAGGGAACCTGACTTCTGATCCCTGGCCAGTAGTCTTATTTTATATGGTAGGGGTCTTCTACATAAGACATGATGTCAGTGGAATCTAGGATTTCTAAAAGCAGCTGAAGTGTTTTGAAGAGCTTTGAAGTGAGATATTTCAAATAATGTTTTACTTTGTCTGTCAGCTAGGTTCCTTGAAAGTCAGGAAATTTAGAGGAGACAGGTTTTAAATTGTATTTTTTTATAGTTGGTTTTCAGTGCAGCTTTCTCCTAACCCCTTTTAGTCTCAAACCAATAATCTACACTCTGTCTATAGTTGGAAGGAGTATTCTATCATAGATGCCTCGTGTTTGTTAAAAGCTAGTTAATTTTCCTAAAGAGTTTTCCAGGGATTCTCACTCATGATGAGAAATAACTTTTACCTACAAAGTCCTTGCCAACTTCAGTGAGTATTTTTTGAAGCAAAAAAAAAATATTTTATCTAAACCATATACTTTTGTCACTAATTATGCTTATGTATTGGTGTACAAGAGAAGCAGAGTGGAATTTTTAAGACTCTTTATTACCTTATTCTCTTTTTGTCCCATTTTCCTGTGTGTTTGTCCAGAACACTTAATTTCAGTCACAGAAGCTATAATTCAGTGCTATTCAGAGCTCATCCAGTTCTAATGTTTTTCAGCACAGATACTGAAATGTGTATACTTGCTCTTCCCAATCTCTGGGTGGAGCTGGCTGGAAGCTTTAACCAAAGTTATTTTGCTGCTGGAGAAAAAGCTTTTTTTAGAATCTGATTCTATGGGCACCACTAAATTTCAAGAAAGGTTGGAGAAAGAAAACAAGTTTTCTGTGAGAATTGTTTGTTTACCTGTTTTTGCTTGTGTCTCACTGGCTTTGGCCGTTTGGGAGCTCCTGATGGGTTGCAAAGCATCCAGACAATAGAAAAGATTTCCAGGATCCGGGCCTTAAAGGGAGCATTTTACCACTGCCAGACTGAAAATTAGAGGATTTTGTTTTAAAAATAATTTTTAAAAATTTTGGGAGTGTTTTTTTGTGCTTTTTTTTTTAAGACAAGTGCAAACAATGCATGCTAACAATAACTGTTTCTGTGATGTTTTTCTTTATCGATAAGTTTTTGGACTGGATCAGCTGTGCTTCTTGAGCTGCTTTATGCGACGGAAGGGTGACACCCAGTGGTTAAAAAGATTAAATAGAAATATCTCTGGGTTTTCTCTCACCTCGGGTTGTGCCCTTACGGAATGAAACAAACAAGCAAAAAGAGCTAAAAATTAATCCTTTAATAAATGAGCTGCAATTGTTTAATGTGTACCAAGAAACTGTATGTCACTTTATGCTAGCCTGGTAATTGCTGCAAACTATCTCTGCTCAGAAAAGGTATTGTTGATTAGAAACATTTTGCCAAATCAAACAATAATCGGTTCTCTGATAAAATTCACCCATTTTCTTGGATAAAATTGATCAGGATTTAGACATTTTGTTTGTACTAACACTTTTGGGTAGCAGTTGCTAAGTATTTCCCCATGATTGTATTTTAAAAAAAACGCTTTTTTTTTTTTAGTTATTTGATTCTAGTAGCAATGTTTCTTTGTAAAACTAAGCTGTGTTTATTTTTTTTTTCCCCACAGGATTACTTGAATTCTTTTTCCTGCTTGTCCTGGCATATTTCATAACTGCTTGCATATATGCACAATCCCTGTGGCAAACAATTAGGAAGCGTGGACCTATGCATGGTGTATTAAAGGTGTTGACAATTGCATTACTGTTGCAGGCTGGTTCAGCTTTTGCCAACTACCTACATTTCTCAAGGTACCTTTGCTCCTTTTCTGCTTCCAGTCTTGAGACTTGAAGAAAAGTGTTGTAAAGATCAGTACATGATTTGCCTGGGAGGGATTGTGGCAAGATATAGGACTGACTTTTGAACTGCATCATTGCCTAAATGTACTTGTGAGAGAGAACACCCATTTAAGACACACCGCCTTAGAAATATAATCATTTTATTCTGCTTTCAGTTATTCTAGAGATGGGATAGGAGCTCCTTTTATGGGAAGTCTGGCAGAATGTGAGTATGCCTGTGTCCTGTTTCTTACATATTCCTACTCATGAATCTGTATGATACATTAGCAAATGCTGTTGCTGGACTATGCTATGATCTTGGATCTCATAATTGAATTTTTAAAATAAAATACTAAAAATAGCTCCTCCAGAAAAAAAACTTGGTTTATGTATTTACAATAACTGTATTTGAAGTTATACATCTGTGATATTGTTTAGGATTTTTTAAAGGATTTTCTTTGTCTCAAGATTCCTTGCTACAAACATTTAAAGATGTGACTATCTCCTGAGCAGGTCTTTCAATGCATTGTAGAGTTTTGTGGAGTTAGATCTAGAAAGCCAAGCTTTTTAGGAAACTTAATCATATTTTATAGAATTTGTTGTTTCACTAACAAATTTAACAATTATTAAATGGAAAAGCATTTTACAGCAAAAATTTTATGATTAGCATGATGCAAAAAATGCTTCTGTGAAGGTTTGATGCTAACAAAGCATTTTTCTCCACTCCGTATAGATATTCCAGGTTCTCTCTGGAACTAAATTCCTGTAGTATACCTTTCTGAAATGCACTAACTTTATCTTGTTCCATTGTTCGTTCTCCATTGTTGTTGGGTAGTTTGGGATTTTTTTCCTGCAGTTCACATTTGAAGAATTGGGGGTTAATTCCAAGCAAATACTTCTCCTTTTGGCTGGCTTGAAGCACCCCAAGAAAACAGTACTGCAGTAGTGTGATAGTGTGGGGGAGTAACAGCCTATACAGAGAAATATTTCCCTTTGTAGAGTTCATTTAGAAGGCTGCAGTTGGAATTATCAGCCTCTTGATGGCACCTGGCACCACAATAATTGCCTCTTTCTTGTTTTAACCATTTGAGCTGGCAGCTCCTTGCAGCCACTCCAGCAACAGTGTTAAACATTCCTTCTCATTTCATGAAATGAAATAAAATGGAGAATATGGAGGTAGTCATAACTCAGTATTATGACTGAGTTATGTGTTAACTATCCAGCCAGAACTTCAGAGACAATAGCTTCATGTTAGATTTGGTTTTGTGTATGTGTTGCAGTCAAAGCCCACTTTTATTTAGATAAGCAAAGATTATAATGAATATTGGTTTTGAATCAATAGCTGAATTTCTTAAATTCAGCTACAAAAGTTTCTCCTTTCTAACTGTCTCTGAAGTTGGTAAACAGTAAAAGAGCAGAAGTAACAGAAATGTGGAAAGCTTCAGTGAATTACAGTGAAAGAATTAAAATTGTGAAGAATGGCTGGTGGCAAATAGTATAATTTGAAGTGGAAAGATGGTACCATTTTTCCTATATGGCAACAGAGACCCGAGTTAAAAATAAATGTTAAAATTTCTATTAATTGCAGTGTGGCCAGAATATCTTTCTAAAAACCTATTCAGATGCTATCTCAAGTAATTATTCTTTTCCTAGTATGATTTAGTCTTTACCACGTATAAAGAGCTGATCCTGAGTCTAATTAGCCACCTAACCTAATAATGTAAATCACACAAATAATGCTGGAACTTAGAAACATTGCAAATGGTGCCTTTTAACTTTTGGTAAGAATAAAATGTGAAAAGTCAAAGGCTATTATTATGTCTTTTTTGAATAGTCAAAAAAGATGAATTGTGATGAAATCAGACAATTCTGGTATCACTCAGTAACGTGACTTTACACTGACCCTGAATATTGTGGGATTTAATCTTTAAAATTTTTCTCACCCTTGCTCCTTTCTAGCAAAGTGTATGGGATGTCAAAGATTAAAGCTGGTTGTGGATTTTTGTCTTACATGAATTTATGTGGGAATCCACTTGAATTGTTACCACACTGAAGCAGAGCAGTATCTATATCCCTGATATGACTGGGAGATGATGTCTGGCTGTACCTTACAGGGCAGGTTATCTTTAAGAATGACAGAAAGAAAATACTCCCTAGAACACACAGAATTATTCAGTCATCTTTCTAGTTTGGATTTGTGACACTGGTTTAGCATGCCTTTGGTTCATGTAACAATTCTTATTCTGGTGAGTACTGTGTCTCTATAAGGTAGCATTGCAAAATAATTCCATGATCATTTTTTTGCCCAAAATCAGTGCTGTTGATTGGATTAAAGAATGATCAAGTTTATATTTACTAAAAGGTCTTGACAGATCTTAAACAACAAAGATGTCTTAATACATTAAGAAGCATTTAAGCATGTAAACTTGGAGAGTACCAAGCATATCCCAGGAACTACATTTTGAAGTCTGTTTTATACCCTTATTTTGCTGGTATTGCTGAGTGTCAGGGCAATACCGTAGATGATCTTCTTTTCACACCCTTCCCTTGTATTCATATTAATTTCTGTACAGTGGCAACATTTTCTGTGCCAGTATTTTTAGTAAATGTGGTATTTATCTTTTTTAATACTGTCCAGTTGTATAAAAGTAGACCTTTGCTTTTTTGTGACAAAAATACTCTTCTTGTACCTGATAGTGTAAATGAAAATTACAACTAAGGAACAAATTTAATTGAACTAAAATATTAATGAAGCAAAAAAGAAAGCATTGCTGTGTGTAGTGCCCAATCTCTAGTTTCTGAACCAAAATTACAATTTACAATCTTACAATTTGTGTAAGAATCAATTTTTTCTTTTACATCTCTGCTGCGCTAGTGCAGTGAGTCACATCCCAACACCAACTTTAAAATTGTTCATTAAGTCAAGAACTTGCCAGGTCTAAAGCCAACAATCACCCAGAAAGAAATCTTCAGGTTTTACTGCTGTCAGTAGTGCTGCAGCAAGGCTACAAATAAAGGTTTTAATATATTCTAGCTTAAAGTTTTCTTTATTCTGATGCAGCTTCAAACACAAGTTTGAGACACTGATTAAGAATGTAACTTTATGAAGTATGTGTTAATTGTTCCCAAACAGAGGTGTAAATGGACATAGCAAAATGAGGCAAAGGTACTTTGCATTTAATAAAATGAAATACAGACAAGTTGTTGATCTGAATGAAGTTTGTGTTGGGGTTATTCATTATGTTTTCCTCTTTAAGTATATCAGAGTGGAATTTGTCCTAAATATTTGTACTTTCTTCTGGAAGCTACTACATCCTCAAGACAAAGTGCAATTAATTCAAAGTACAATGTAACTATCTGATTTTTGAACAAAAGTTCTTCAGAGCAAAGAAAGGAGTTCATTTCATCATGTTGCATATTTGCACAATTAACATACATATGATTTTTCTTCAGCATTTACAAGTCTATTTATGCAGATGGAATCCTGGGCCCAGAGTACTCTGACACAAGAGTGGGATTTGGAAAGACGTGGCACTGTGCCCATATTCTTGCAGAACTGCAGCATAACTGCAGGAAAGCTGATAGTGATCTGTTTGGTCACTGAAAACTCCACAAAATAGCCACATGTTGTGGCAAAGCAATCTCATCTTATCTAACTCATCAAAATTAAACGGTGATGCAGAGGCATAAGCATCCATCCTTCATTTGCAGTTTCTCTTTGATATAGGAAAAAAGCCAAAACTTTATTTTTGTTGTAATTGTATTCATTTTTCTTTTGTTTTCAATAGGGTGTGACATAGTCTCACAGATACAAATGCTGTATTTGTTGTTGAGTCTGTGTATGGGTTGGACAATAGGCAGAATGAAGAAATCTCATGGCAGACCTCTTCAGTGGGATTCCAGTCCAGCATCTACTGGCATTGCTGTAGTAGTTGTTGTTACACAGGTTTGTATTTCATATTCATTCTTACACTGAAGTATACAGCTGCTATTAAGTATGACAGAACTATGAACCAAATAATTTCAATATTTTAATTTTATGAGGGAGGGAGTATCAAGACTGGAAAAAAGCCCACAGCATAATGTGCACCCAGTATGTCTAATAGGTAACACCACCTTCTCTTTACTCTAACAATTTAAGATGTAGCTCCACAGTATGTCTTTGTCTAGCAGTAAAACCACTTAAGAAGTTCCCACAGTTTTCCAAACTCCTGATTGTGCCAATTGTTTGTAGCATTATACAGTGAACCAGATTAGTGAAACAACCTAGACAAAAAAAAAATTTTTTTTTGCACAGTCATTTTATTTGATCTGATTTGTAATGTGGTGCTATAAATAGTTGTAATCAGTACAACTGAGGGATTGTGAGCTACATTATACAGGTTGACAACCAGCAGCATGGGAGGAAAGACAAGAAAAGCTGCTGTGACAAAGTCTTTGTCATGAAAAAAAGCAAATCAGTGCCCTCTTTTCGGAAGCACTCAAATAGAATGTCTAATGGTCCTTTCAATCAATATAAGGAAGGGAATTTTTGAAAGGTTCATGTGCAGGATTAGTCTTGCAAATATACAAATGGTCTCACACATAATTTCATTCAAATATTTTCCATTAGTATAAATTAGAAAGTTAAGTAAACCAGTAACTTAAAAGTAAATTGTAATGAAAATCATTCAACCCTGGTGGTGCCTTTTGTAAACAAATTTTTTTAAATCACATCATAAAGACAAGAGAATCTGAAAACCATTGAGAAAGAGAAGAACAGGGAGAAACTGGAGACAGTAATGAGGAAGAGATTGTACTGAAGATTTTTATGCCATTTCGGTAGTATCTGTAATTAGTGCTGCTTTTAAACTAAATAAGTGGACTTCTAGAACATTAAGAATAGCTAGGAGATGGCATTTCTTGCTAATTAAGACTATAAACCAAAGGCTGTTAAGGTCAATGGGACTGCTGAAATTTAAAGATGGGTGTCAAAGTAAGGTGGAATGGACCTATCCAGCCCCAGAAATTTTACATGCTGCTAGTAAAGAAGACTTCTGAAGTATTTAATTTCATTCATGCCCTCTGCACTTGTGCATATGTATGGGTGTGTTAGTACTCTGCTGCTTGAGACTGGAAAGTATTTTGTTGTTGTTTCCTTTTACTATACATAGAAAAGACACTCAGCTTGATCTTAGTTTGGTTGTTTTTTATGGTAGAAGTGGGGCAGCCATCATACATATAAGCTGCTTCCCTCAAGACTGGTCCACTGCACATCTTGTGGCTCTTGGAGCAGCACTGGAACATTAGCCCAAAGTTGTCTATCTTACTTTTCACCAGTAAGGCACAGTTCTACCACATCTTCTCGTGGTGCCATTGGGAACATCAGGTTTGGCAGGAGGCTTGTAGGAACACAATATGAATATCGGAATATGTAATTTGCCCAAGTGGTTTTGCACCCCCATGTCAGTCTGTCTCCAGCAAAATTTCCCTCACACCAAGGGTATCCCTTCTGGAGAGGATATTTTCCATCTCATGGTTCGGTACCTACGAAATACACCTGTCAGATTTGTTCTCCTTATTACAGAGTGCAGCTGTTGGGCTCGGGGAAACCGGGTTTAGGCTGTATCACTTCTATCAAAGGTGGTGAGTTCAAGAGTTCATCTCTGGATTAGTCAGTTGTTCACTGGTCTGTCAAGATTGACATGGGTGTTTGACCTGCTGTAAACAATCAGTGGGGCCTTTTAATGGCTAAAAACCTAGAATAACCTTCTTCCTCTTCTGATCTTTCCCAGAGATTCTTATAGGACAACCAGCTTCCTCCTATGCCAGAGATTGGGTAGACTTTCTGTGGATAATCAGTGATGTTCTGAGGACTTGCTGTGGAGGCTACTGGAAACTATGTGCATTAACATAATGCAGCAGATAGAGATTGCACCATGTTAGTTTTATTGACATTCTCCCATACCTGTCCTCATCTCATCTTCAGGGAAGTCAAGAAAGTGGACAGCCTGAGAAAATGTTATTCTTTAACATAAATGCAGTTTTGACTGGCAAGCTATCTGAGCCTGTTTGCCTACTTTTAGTTCAAATTACTCAGCAAATTTTCAGGGGTTTTTCTCTTTGTATTGATGCTATGGATTTTTTGTTGTTGTTCTTTCAGAAGCACTAGCAATTTCCTGGGCTATTTTTATGGGTTGCCTTCAGTGTTGGGTTGACACGGCCTCCTAGTCAGCAGATGTCTTGTGGTCTTTGCAGCTGCAAAGAGGTAACATCTCAAAGGAGGGACAAGTCTGCCATTTAGCATCTCCCTTTGCCTTAACTTTTTCTTTATTTCAGCCACAGAACAAAAGATTCCCAGGCTGCTGTGCATTCATTAAAAATTCCGCTTTCTGCTGCTGAGGCACAAACCTTGTACAGAACTTTATTGATGGTAGGCCCTTCCTATCACACAGACCTGAGCAGTTTCAGCTTTCAGGGCTGACCAGACTGGAGGCAATGAATCTGGAAAGATAGCTGACTGCTCTGAACCTGATCAAAATGACATAGAATCTTACTGCCTTAGACATCACCCTACGCAGGGGTTCTTAGGGGTACTCAGAATGTTCTACCTCTGACCTTAGATCTAAACCTTTTTTTGCTGTACTGGCATTGTGTGACATCAGATAACTGAGTACTAGATATGGTTAGAAACAGCTAGTTTGCCTTGCTGCTCCTTCTAATTTCCCTTTTGCTTCCCCCTTCCCCTTGCCTCTCAGGGGTGAATCTGTTCCATGAGAACCTGTCTTTGTTGGAGATTGATACGTTATCTTGTCTTGTCATAAAGTCAGTGTTGGCATTGTGAAGGGAAGGAGGAGTTGTACCATAATTGTTTCCTCATGACATAAAGGAAGAGTGTCAGGTTCTTCATATGGATGTGGAGGTTCAGCTTGTATATCTGGAACATCAGGATGATATCTGTGGCCATCATTCCTATAGTGTTTGAAGGGGAAGGCCAGTACTGGACAGTGGTTGGTGTTCACTGTGAGCCAGGATAGGTCAGGATTATATACAGGTAAAGTCAGGCATTTTGAACAGTGTATTATGTAAACAAGGAGATGGTCATTCTGTTTCATCTTGTGAAGAAGAGGTTGTGACTGTAATGTTGGACATAGCCTAGTGTGAGTCAGCTCTTCAGCTCCCTCATTCATCCAGTTCATCTACAGCCTAAGCACAGTTGTTCTTCTGGATAACAATTAGAATTGTCCCCCCTGATTTCTTCTCAGAGCTCAAACATAGTTCTGCTCACTGCCAACAAAAGATGTCTTTGATGCCTACTTCAGCATGTTGATGTCTGTTATTTTAAAACTTGTTCCTGATATTGCAGCTAAGTGAGCTGATACTTGCCTTTCTGTGTTCAAGGTAAGGGACTTAAGGGTTCCTTGACCTTGATTACTCAAATTTTAATTATTTTTTTCTTTATATTTCACAACTAAAGAGATTTTAACTTCAACATCATGCTTGTCTATGAAAGTTCTTCTTCATTGAGAACAGATTGTCTAATCCATTTTTACCTAGAAACACTCAATAGCACAGATGTCTCTTTTATAGGATCCTGCTTTTCCCAGGTGAAAACAGCCCCAGCTCATAGTAAGGGCAATGATACATTAACATTGTCCAAGTTTACACTGTGTTGCACTGGCAGTTCCATCTCTGCCTCTAAGGTCTCTGCCTTCTGCTTATTTTGGAATAATCTAATGAAGCTGAAGGAAACTGGACTTCTGTGATCTCACATTCCTGTCACCATACACAGCCTTTGATCAACTGATGTTGTGTTGTTTGCACTCTTTAAAGGGCTGGTCCAGAACACACTGTGCTGTCAGACACTATTATCCTATGTGGATTTGGGCTTTGTTCTCATGATTCCTTTACTCCAGCTCTTTGTCATCTTCCCATGAAAGTGGCTTCCTTCTTTGCTGTCACTCTTGGTGTAGACTAAGGAAAAACTTAGGCCTTCATGAGCTCTGGTTTTTAAGGCAAGGTAGATCCCAGTGATATTTCTTCTTAGAGCAGTATCACAGTTCTGTCTCCATCAGCCCATATAGCCTCCCACCAGATGCTTGCTTGAGTCAGGAGGATTCTGTACATAGATTCAGGGCGTCTTTTACTTTCTCAAGCAGAATGTGTACAATCTGGGAAGTTAAATATTTTGGCTGTTTCCAAATGTAAATATCAAAAGGGAAAATGCTCACAAGACTGCAGTGACTCTGTAACTGGTAGAACCCTTATTTGTTGTCTGAGCATGTTCTAACTGGACTGAAATAACTTCTGCAATAGGAATTCATCAATTTCATGCCAAAACTAGTGCTATAGACACAACGTTAGCAAATACTGTGCTGTATCTCAGGGATTCAGGAGCAGTTTAGTCTTTCTTCAGTCTTACTCTTTGACAGAATTCTCAGTCAAGTAACTGGATCATTTGAAGATGTTTGCTTGAAATTACTCTTTTTCTGAGCATTATGGTGAGAACATTTGAAGCCTGTTGGTCAGATTGTGTGCTAGTAATCAGTGATGTTGAAGACGCACACACTTTACATCTGTCCCTCCCCCATCGTTCCATTTTCCATCCAGGTGGTTGAGGAGTGACTGAAGTGAAAGCAGGTGTGAAATGACAGGGTTGTGTCCCCCCTAGGTAAGGGAGGGGGAGAGCAGCAGAGTACTCTGAGCATATTCGAAGCAAAAATTATTCTAATATTCAACTGATGAGAATCAAGGCCACCCACCCTTGGAAGGCACAGGTGAATTACACATTTTTTGAAAAGTTAATATTAGTAACCTTTTTGTCTTTATGTAGTGAGAAAGCCTTTGAATGTGTTCAGAGAGGAATCTTGACTAATTTATATTTCTAAATTGAGCTATACAATGTCTGCTTCTGAAGGCCTTCAGAGCTACTACGCTCATAAATCAAATTTGCCTACCTTTCTTCAGAAAACCTGCTTTATTAGGCACCTGGAGCCTCAGTGCAGGTTAGATATGTGCAGTAGGTAGACTGGATTCCAGTATGTATTCAAGTTCTGAAATGCCATTCAGCTGCTACATGGTGCTCTGAGAGTCTAAACTTTGTGTATTCTAATTTATAATGCTAGCGTTCCCAAAGTCTTGAAAAGATGTTCTTCAGCAAAACACATTTTTTTAATGCAACTGATTGGCGCCTGCCTTCTTCACAAGATTCAGGAACTAGGTGCTTGTTTGTTTTTCCTTAGAGATTATCAATATTGTTTCTCACAGTTCTCCCAGAAAATTGGATTCTACAGCAGATGGACACAATGCTGGGAATTAAGGAGGGGGTTACTATCTTTTATGTAGTTATCTGTTGGCTAGAGTGCTTGGCCAGATGTTGGAATGGCATTTGGAACCTGTGGCACTCCCTTTCCTAGACCCTAGGAGATTTCTGAGCCAGGTGCTTGCAGAGTCAGGCTCACTCACAGTTTCTGACCTAGCTGACGTTGAATTCTTTTCTCCACAATGGCACAGCTTCAATAGAAGAGGTGGAGAGTGGCCCACCCAAGAACACCCTATAGCCTGGCAGTTGCAGCACTCCAAGGAGGTGGGAGATGTGAATTGGATATCCTTTAGGCAAAGAAGGGAATTGTGGGAGATCCAAGTTCAACCTGGGTGAATGCTTGAGCCTTAAGGCTATTGTATAAAAGGGGCAGCAGCACCACCCTCTTACTTCCCCATCTTTGAAAAGAAAAGTGAATCCTGTTAGGATTTTGAAAGAAAAGGCGTAGTCGCTTGCCTTTGAAACAAGCTTTACAGGTTGTGGATCACAAGTGAAAGGAGATACCTCCCTGTAGCTCTCTGAAATCATTTCAGTGGTCTTCCTGCAGAGTAGGACAAGTGTGCAGGTGATTATTTCAGATCTTTTTTCTAAGGTGCTATGGTCCCGGTATCCAAATTAGAGGAAACTTTAACTTGTCAAGCTTTCTAAAAGTTACAGAATCCAAGAAGTGAGACACGGTTCCTACCAGTTGCAGTTGGAGTAATAGGTCATGGCAAAAAGCATTTCAGACTAGGGTTTTTTGGGTTTTTTGCTTAGCATGGCAGTCCCTGACATGTAGAGTGGAGCATTATCAGATCATCTGTGATGGGAAGGTTAGTTGGGAGTTAGTGTAACCTGGTTTCCTCTAAGTGCACTTTGCTGTTGTTCTTTTTCAGAGCTTCTTGTTAATTTGGGAGCAGTTTGAAGATACGAATCACCACAGCTACCATTCTCACCATGGCTTGGTGAGCGGGCTGCTCATTGGCCTCAGGGTCTGCCTAGCTCTGTCCCTGGCTGCTGGGCTCTACCAGATTATCACAGTGGAGAGAAGCACGCTGAAAAGAGAGTTCTATATCACCTTTGCCAAAGTATGGGATACATCCAGCAAACTGACCCCTTCTTCTGTAAATATAATTGTGGCATGCAATTGACTGAAGCACTAAACTCTTTCCCTCCATAAGAAAGTTAAAGTGTCTGAATTGATTACACTGCAGCCTGTCATCATATTCTGAGTAGGCATTTTAATTTGACAAGGAGTATAGGGCTTTTTAAAACAGAAATCCCACCTTTCATTGTGTGGTTTTCATTATGTTGATTGAAAATTAAACAATGGGTTCATAAAATAGACAGAAATGTAAATGTAGTTCCTGTAACTGTCATCTCTTTCTTCTAAGCTGGCATGTAGTCATTTTACAACTTATGTTCATCTTTCTTAGGCCTGCATTCTCTGGTTTCTGTGCCACCCATGTCTTGCAACCATTGCTGTAATATTCAGAGAATATCAAAGAGAAAAGGTATGTACAGGCAAGATAAAAAGAGGTGAAATTTGAATAGTAGTTGTTCTTCATGTTTAATGTTTGTTAGCAAACTCATGCTCTTAGGCTGTTAATCCTATGACCCCAAAGCAACTTGAAAAGTCTTAGTCACACAGCTCTCATTGATGCTAATGTGAGTCATATTTTACAAAGACATACAGGGCTCGAATCATCTAAGGGTAGTAATTTCTAGGTTAAGGGAGGGAGGCGGGGAGACTGTTAAGTCAAAGGAAAATGTGGAGGGGGTGTTTTGTTTTATTGTTTACTTGTTTGCTTTTAATTAAAAACACCTTGGGGATTCTTTTAACAAAGGGAGTAGAAAGATAAATCAGTGGATTTTTTTGTTGTTTGCTTTTTAGTCTTCATCCTTTAAAAGCTTTATGTGGCTAAATAGGTCAGGGAACTTGTAGCTGAACTGTATTCTTTAAATCAAGAAGTCTGTCCAAATATGTTGTTTGATTTGTAAGCTCCAAACAGTTAAAAACAAAGGTGGACTCACTGAGTTTCTCTGTTGCTTAAATGTATTGGGAACTGGAGAACTCTGTGTGTGGAGCCTGCCATGTTCAGATGAAGTGCACCACTATTCTCAGGTGATTGACTACCTCATTCCAGCATAGGGTTTGCTTCTTTTCTTTATGCTTATAACCATCTGTGCATTTGTATGCAAATATATTCAGAAAATGAGCTTTTATTTGTGTAGAGGATATGTAAGGGAAAGAAAAAGGTTTTATTAAATATAAATAATAAATTTAATACTGTGTTTGATTTACAAAAAAAAAGGAAATCTAGGCAGAAAAAAAATTGATTCCTCTAGAGTTACTAATGAAGAGACTTTTTGTTTTGCTTGATGAAAACATCCTCAGGGCAGGAAGACAGTCTCTAGAGGTAGGATCAGTAAAGTAGTACTTTTGCAATATTTTGAGATTTGAGCTTACTAAAGGAAGACTACAGTTGCTCTGCTCTTGCATTTGAGCAACTTTAACCATTATGTGCAGCTGCAGTTTTTGCACTATGATAATTCGGCTGTTTGCTTCTTCAAATGCACCTCAATACAATAAAATGCACTATCAATAAATACCATATTTATTTAAGAAAAACATGTATTTTAAATGACTGCCTGTACATAAACTGAAGACTTGTGCTTTCTCAGAAACAAGTTACACCTTTAGGCATTTGATAAATACAGCCTTACACAGCTTTTACAGATGAAGAGACTTGAACTGAAAGAGATCTGGCTAAGTGAGAGTGATAAATCACTATCGTCAGCTCCATGATTGTGCTAGTGCAAAGTGTTTCCAAGCTTTTTTTTTTTCCCCCCACTCTGTTTGTTGTAAGAATAGAATATCTAAATATCACCTCTGCTTGTGAAACTGCATGGGTGGTGAATTGCAAGTCTGAAATTCCCCAGAACAGAGACTGCCAGAAGGGTTATGTGACTTGCCCAGGGCTATGTACTGATTTAAAAACACCCAGGTGTGAGAGTCTGATTCCTGGACTTAAAATGTGTGTTCAAATCTTTTGTAACTGCAGCAGTATTAAAAGGTTTAGAGTTAAACCTCAAGCACTCATGCTGATAGAAATTGATTGTGTCTTGTTTAGTGAGAGGGTTTGTTTCACTTACTATTTCTTTTTCTCTCTTTTCTTGTCTCTAGATTATTACCATAGGTGTTATCCTCTGTCAGTGCATCTCCATGGTTATCCTCTACAGACTTTTTCTGTCCCATAGTCTATATTGGGAAGTATCTTCACTGTCATCAGTGACATTGCCACTAACAGTATCCTCTGGACATAGAAATCGACATCACTTCTGAGATGTTTAGGAAGAATACATGATATAATAAATGTGCAATAATGACTTGAATATACAGGTATTTTTGTCACAAGTGTATGATGCATTGGTTTCACTGGAAAACTGAGTGATAATATCAAAGCACTTCACAGACCTTTGGTCTGACAAGATTCCTAGATTAATGTGTTAAAAGTATTTGTGGAGGGTAAAAATCCATAATTTGAAGAGTTTTATAGATATTGTTTAACAAGTGGTGCTGAGCTGTATCACAGAAGAGTACCATGAATCTTTTCTCTCCCATTCATGGACACCAAAAATGCCCTTACTTTGTGTCAATACTCGGTTTGAAGGTCTTATAAAATGCAGTTCTTAAAACATCTACATGCACAAACAAGTTTAAAATAGGCCAGTTGTGAAACTGGTGTGATGGCATAACAATGAGTACAAGGGTATTTTTATTTTCGTGCTTTAGAGAAAATATATTTTATGTATCATTGTAAAAGATGGGGAAAGAAAGGAAGGAGAATCATCTAGAAAACATATGTCAAATGTGCACAACTGACTGCAAGAAACTTTGCTTTATCATGGGTGTAAAAGAAAAGCTTTTTTTACATCTAATGTTCATACTGGTTAAAATTCTAATGGGAACGTAAATAGGATTTATATCTTCCTCTTTTTTTAAAAAAAGTAAATTAAACTAAAATTTTCATCCAATAATCAAGATCTAAACAGTTTTTGAGGCTTAGAAAACGTAGCAACATAAAGGTAATTAAAACAGCAGCCTTGCATCTTTTAAAGGAGGAAAAAAAAAGGCAAAGAAAATGGAATGGGTGATGTGCTACTAGAATTTTAATCCTGATATAATTCATTTCTGTTACATTGAGGATTCAATCATAATTAAGCCATATACACAGATTAAATTAACAGAAGCATTTCAAATAAATGTTGGTTTCAGTCATCAACTACCCATGAATTCCTGCCCAAGGATACTTAATCAGGATTAAATTTTCTATGAATAATTGAAAAACAAAATACTCACTGGATTTGTTATAATCCATGTTGGCACTGGGTTCTAAGTAGTTGCCATCTTCCATCCATTGTAATAAAGCCATTCTACTTTGTGATGCCCTAGCATTCAGAAAGCCAGTGTAAATATATACTTTATTGAAGTGCCTATTTATAGAGTATGATTAAATCATGCTGACACTTTTTTCTTTCATAATGAGAACATACCTATTGCCATTGTGAGTGAAATTTTTCTTTTTCGATTCGGCTTAGTTTAGACTTCATACATGTGTGTTTCTTCACACAAAAATGGATTTTATTTTCTAGTAAATCAGTGCTTCTTCTTAACAGTGTGTATTTGATGATGTCTCTGTGAAAATATGAAGACACTGGTTCTAGCTTTAAAACAGCCCTAATTTTTCCATTTATCTTTACCTCAGTTGTGAGCACAGTTGAAACAGAAGTCTGTTCCATTTTAGTTTAGAGGCAAAACTAGATATTTGCCTTTGACTAAGGCAATATGGCAACATGACAAAGTTGCTCATTAAATCATCTCCTTTCTTATTGTTTGTAATTCAGATCAAGAATGGCAGGTTGAGGCTGGAAAAGATGAGATATTATGATTTCACACAATCTTCAGAATGATTAAAAGATTAATTATTACATTCCTCTGATAACCACACAAAAATATTATTGGTTAAAACTTCAGTCTTTATTTCCCTGCTTATCTCTGTACTTTTCATCTTCTCAAGAAAAAAGCATCCTGTTTTTGATAAGTCTCCAATAATGTAGTAAAAGAGTTCTATCTGTCCTCATGTATAAGACTTAAAATTCACACATAAAATAGAATTTTGATAGACACAAGTACTACTTTACAGTTCATGATCTGTCACGATAAAAGTTTTAATCTATGCAAAAAAACCTCTGTGACTTTCAGAAGAGGCACTCCATTTGTTTTATTCTCCAGAAGTACTGTCTCATTTCCTGTAGTTCTTCTGACTTGACTTGGTCAGTATTATGATACCATTTACCTTATTTACACTTTATAAATGTACCCCACAACAAATCATGGTTCATTAGTGTAAGCATGAAACGTAAGGTGTTGTCTTTTACGTCTTTCCCACATTGCCAGCTTAGCTTGGCATTGGATTCAGTTACTTGAAAATAAATTTTAATTTTGCTATTAATGTAACTGTAGCAATGAAGTATCACTTTCTCGTGGTAAGTGGTACAAAAGGTCTCTTAGGAGGTGCTCAGGTCTCAGCAGATGACCAGTGCTCACCAGTTTGGTGTTACTGAATAATTAATGCACACTGTAGCAGTGCATCAATATGCAGTTATATTCAGTTAATTTGGTGCAGGATATCTTGGGGAGGGGGGGAAGCCTTCAAGTATGACTAATGGACAAAACTTCATACTTAACCTGTACTGTGTGTTGAAACTTACTGCCTCTGATCATGCCTGAGGAGTGGTTCAAGTATGTAGAAGTCTCTCTCTTGTTTCTAACTTAGATCTCCTGGGAGAACAGCTGATAAGACCTTGCTTTTTTCATGCTTATCAACACTGTTACCCATTCTATCAATTTGATTTCATAACTTCATCTTGAAAAAATAGCTTCCAGCCTTCTTCCGCTTTTCTTCCATCCGTGCATCCCAACTTGAAAACTATACATCTAAAACGTGCTTCCTGTCACAAAAAAGTTTTCTGTCACAAACTGGGGCTTTTGCACACATCAGCAGAATGGCTGCTGTGCCCTACATGGGGTCTCCATTAGGTGACTGCAGTGGACAGAAGCCCCCATGGCCCTGGTGTGTACAAGGTGTGGGTTTGTGCCTGCCAAAAGCAGGAATTTTTGGGGAGAGCTTCAGGCGCTCAGCTTCGGTTCCAGGCTCTCTGACACCTCAGCACTGCATGGGGCTGAAGCAGGATCTCCCTGAAGGCAGCACTGGACCACGGTGAAGGGCAACAGCTCACTTGGGAGCTTCTGTGCATTATGCAGTTCTGTTTTAAATAAATTTGGGGTTACTGTGTTGGCTTGTTCTATTGCCTGTGTGTTTCAGTGCTTGCAAAATCAGGTGTGTATTGACAAGACTGAAGTGGGTTGTACTCTGGAGAAATCCACTTCTCTGTGCGAGAGGGCATCCATCACCTTTTCTGCTGGTGCAGATGCCAGTTTGCATCAGCTACGATTTGTTGGTTGGGAGGGAGGATCTCAGTGCAGTAGACAAAAGGGTGAGATCACCAACTCGATCTCCAAGACCCCCCACGAGCTCTCAGGAGGGATCATCCTGCATTACTCCTGACCTGCGCTATGAAGGCTGGAGTAGTTCTGGGGCTTGTCACAAGTCTCCTCAGCTATTCACTCCCCTTCCATGTAGACTTTGTTTATTGTATATTTATTTAAAGTGCTTCAGGTAGGAAAATGAATATTTACAATTAAATATATGTAAATGGAAGTGGAAAGACTTGATTGGAAAAATACCAAGTTTCTAATACATATTACAATACTAAGACCTCCCACACAAGATAAACGTTTATAGCCAGATCTAAATATTTCTTTCTGGTTCCTGTGCCACTGGGAAGCTATGGAAGTATCAAAATCTTTTTGTTTGCGTCTTGATCCTCTACAGAACTGGAAGAATGCTTTATTTGATTTGGCTATAGTTTATTCTGTGCAATGTTCTGCCTCTAATTGATAGAATAAATGTTTATGGGGCTGGCCAACACTAATGTTAGGCTGTGCCTTTTAACTCTTTGTGTGACTACCCAGTGTACAAAGAGCAGCTTCTCCTTGCGAATGTCAAACATTGAAAGAGAAACTATTAAGCTGGTTTTCAAAAGATCCTTCTTTTCTAACCACACTGATCTGACCAGGTTGTGGTTTTCCAGTGAACACTAAGTTCTGATTCTAGTTTTCCTTAAACCATTATTTTCTGCAAATCTATTTCCTGCCTTGTGCATTCTCTCTCCCACTGTGCTCTCTCTCTGCCCTCCCCTCTCCCCCCCTCTCATACATATGATTTGGAGTGTAATGGGTGTCATTTCTCTATCTCTCCATCTGTTCCCACGATCAACACTCAGTCCAGCCCCTGCTTTGCATGTAGTATGTGTGTATTCTCTTTATCCCTGGCCTGTTTTGATTTCGCACTTTTCCTGTCTCTCCTTTGCCCTCTGTGCCATCTTTCTAGTCTCCATAGCCATCTGAGACCAGACCTGAGGGTGTGGTTTGACATTGCAGCTAATTTGGGCTGTTAGCTGTCAAAAATAGTGTCCCTGTTCCCCTGGCTACACATTGCTCTCGCTTCCCTTGCACTGACACTGGCTGTCACTTTGCAGTTTGAGTGAGGAGTCAAGGAGTTAAACTGGTAAAAAATTCTGCTTTTAGAAGCAGCCAAAGAAAAAACAACTTAATTCTCAGTGGGTTTAGCTGATGGGATGGGGGAGGAAAGGCACCTTGAAGAGAGGCCAGAACCCCTTTAGAAGGCCAGCTGCAAAGTTGGTCAGTCACAAGCTGTCGACCTTTTAATTCCTCCATCTCTCTCTTCTCTAGGTCTTCTGCTACATTGTGCATGCTGAGGGTTGGACTGTCCCTGCCCTCGACCACTGTCTTACAACAGGAGTGTGTCATTAGGGGCAGGGGGGTTCCAGCAAAGGCAAAACTGTTCAGCTGCTTTAAAGTATTTTAACTTGAATTAAAGTTGTGCCTTTGCAGCCTTAAAGAGGAGCTGGGAGGTGTCACAAGCAGCCCCCAGTTTAAGGAGGTGTTTTGGAGGAGAGAAAAACCATGAAAACAGACACAACTGGAGTGGGTGCCATTTTTTTCAACAGATGGTAACACTGGTAGAAGGCAAACAAGGATGTCACATGGCTTTCACAAGGTCTGCCTGTGGGTAAGGAGAGACTTAATCTGAATATCTGTAACCCAAAGAGCAAAGGTTTCCAGCAGTGGGTACTCGGAAGCTGCCTTTATCTCTCGGCGGGTTAATCTGCTGAGATGCGTGACTTCAGGAGGCTCTGGTGGGATGGTGAGGATCTGTCTCGCCCTGTGGTCCTGAGTTTGTCCAGTCTGGTGAGTGAGTTTGGCTTCTAATGCTGCTGCAACAACCCCCTCCAAAAAACAAATTAATGGAATCTGAAAACAAGGTATCTCAGGAATCTCTCCATCTTTAATACAGCAGCCACAGCTGAAAGAGTGTGTGTGTGCACCTTGTTAGTGTATACTTTTTTTGTTGCTCGGTTTCTCACCCTTCCAGCCTATTTTAAAACAATGGCATTATTTTCAAATCAAATTTTATAAAATGAATATTGGAGTTGTTAAGAAGAGATCAAAATTTACATAAGACTTCTATGTAACCTATTACCTATGAAAATTTACTTCAGGCTGAAACATGTTTTCCAAAGTTTACAGCATACAAAACAAATGGGGTTTTAAAATTTCTTTACTTATGATTACCTTAAATTGTGTTTTCTAAAAGAGAAGGGAAAAAAACCCCTTGGAACCTTACCAGTTTAATTTGCATTTTGGCTCTGATGAAACTCAAAATAGATTAGATTAAAAAAGGAAATTTGGCAAGTGATTACTCAATTACATGATTTTACTGCTTTGGTATTTTGAAAATAAAAATGAACAGATCTGTTTTACTTTGAAAAGTGCCTGGTGCACGTGTGCTGTAACCACTTTTCATAAACCATATGGAAGGTTCCCTACGCTGCATATGGCAAGGCTACCCAGAGCTCAGATGTGTATTCCTGCGATAGACTACACAGGATTCAGTCGGATAAGGGATATTAATGTCTGCATTCAGATAGTGCTGTATCTAACCACACATGGTAATGAGTTTGGTGTAAAACATGGGAAGTTCCCAGTGATTGGGCCGCATTGCTTCTTTTTCATAGAAAAGAACTAAAATTGCTTGGAGCTAGTGCCCGGCCAGGAATTTGGAGAAGGTTTACAATTTGTATTTTGCAAGATAGAAAAGGTGAGCAGCATCAACAGATACTTTCAAAACATCATCTAGACCATGGTAGCTACTCATCTCTAGCCTTCATGCCAAGGGTAGGAAGCCTTTGCTGACCCCTGGAAGACCAAGCAACTGGTGACAAACTCCCAAGAGTAACAAAGCATTCATCCTCCCCATGGTTAGGTATGGCATAGTACTATGTCTTAAACTGGGTATCATCAGGATTATCTGTTATTCCCATCACTCTCTTCTCCTTAACAAACTGATAGGATAAGATGGACCATCTGTCACTCCATCATTGATGTGTTCCCATGGAGCCCCTAGGGCTATTTGTGGCTTTTCAGGTCTCTGATAAATACAGCAGTTCTGCAAATATTTGTTTGGTGCCATGATCTGATCACTTGCCTGTCCTGATCCATAGAACTGGTTGGGTTCTTGAAAGCTCCTCCACGTGCACATGTGCAGCTGTCCCCTCAGTGCAAACATCACTGTGTGTCTGTTCCTTCACAGAAAGTCAGCATCCCTGGTGAGGGATTTCACCAAAATAAGAGCAACTTCAAATGGCAGAAACCTTTCTCAGGGCCATCACTGCCCTGGCAAACTGTTATTCTTCCAGTTGATTTCAGTGAAGATTAAAACCTTCAGAAAACTAATCTTGGTGTAGTAATGATGATACAGACCCACAGTCCTGACACACAAAGAACTGAATATGCTGCGGAGATAGAAATTAATAAATTCCTTTTGAATGAGTGGTGTGGAATAGAGGATTTCACTGGTCTGCTGGGTCTGTGGGCCTTCAGCAAAGCAGCCCTGTCTGAAGAGGGGTCACTACCTAGATATCCTCACACAAAGGACTGTTGCAGAGGGACAAGTGTTCTGCTATTGCAGCAGAGAGACCGTGCTTCTATCCACCTCGTATCTAAAGAGTTACATGTGAGACTTGTTTGTCCTCTACATCTTGGTTTCATCTTTCTGCCACTTACAAGTTACTGGGTTTGGGTACTATATACCTGCTATTTAACAGACCAGTTTCTGAGAAAGCTGTGATATGGATCTTTTCAGTCTAAATTAAAGCACTTCTCAAGACCCTGAATTTCCCTCATGTCTTCACTTTTCTCCTGTTTAACTGTGAAGCAATGGCCTTCAGGACCCTTCGCTGCTACGCTGTTTTCACTGATGGCATCAGTACAGGAGAATTTTTGCTGCTTCCATGAATTTAATGTTTGGGTCTTCTCTCCTTTCTACTTATGTGGGCACGAGGGATGAGCTCAAACCTGGTGTCTGTCCCTCCAGGTCAGCAACCTGTGCTGGCACTGTCAATAGCCTGAGTTATCCCAGCACTGACAGTGGACAAAGCATGAAGCCTTTACTCAGTGACAGGAGAGGAGCTGAGAGCTGCCATCAGCCCAAAGTATTTCCAAGGGAGGGACAGCCATATAAGTTTGAGATATGTAGACAGTTTCAGTTTCTTATCTCTGAGGTCTGTTGCCAGAGACCAGAATGTGTGGCGGTGTGCATGTGAGTGAATGTCGCTGTTGTTACTGTAAGTTCTGTGTTGGGGGAACCAGCAAACCTAGGGCTTCTGTTCTGGAGATGGAAAATAGGATGATAGAACCAGGGCCAGAAGAAACCACTTCCCAGTCACCATATCCTGGTGAAATCGTTGCAATTCATGTATTATTCAAAGTCTAGATTTCGTGGCCAAGTCTTAAATTAACCTTGGAGTTATCTGAAAAGTCTCTTCTTCCCTGTCGAGTATGAGGCTTTCCCAAGCAAACGCCCTCACTCCTCACACACTTCACCCCCAGTCACGGCTGTTGGTGTTCCAGAGGGAAAGAAATGCAAGCGGCACCGTGGCTGAAAAGCTGGCTTAGAAGTCTATCCAGGTTAATTCCATGAAGCACGGCTGTGGTCGTGCGGGGTCCGTGAGCATCCACACCTCTCCTCAACGCCCGGGTCTGTAGCTACAGTTTCCCCCGGTGAGGAAGAAAAGTCCCCGCGAATGGAAGCCTCTCCTCC
>VYXD01008419.1:0-13194 GCA_013397195.1 Hylia prasina
TAATAAACCCTGTCTGGAAGATCGCAGATTCTCGTCTTACTTTCCCGTGTCGCCTGAAGAATTCACTAGCTGGGAAAACGGCCTTGCCCCAGACGGTCAAACACTGACTCTGGGAAGCCGAGGACAGAAACTGTCCTGGTGAGAACGGACCTTGGGATGGCTCGAGAGAAGCTGAAATTCAAGAACCCCAGCTGCCGGCCAGAAACCCCCGAGTCAGAAATAACCTCTCACTTCCAACAGGTATTGTCATTCTCAAGCCTTGTGTTTCAGTCAAAATCACAGATGAATGAAGCTTGTATTCACTTCCTTGGAATTGCTATTTGGAATCCATTCTGTTCCCATTCTCACTGATTGTATTTCTTTACATTTTCTCTTTTTTGTCCAAAGGAAATGCATTGGCAGTGCAAATACAAAGTAGGTATGATGAGACTCCTGCCCACCCCCCTTCCCCAAACAGCAAGGGAGCGGCAGCACTCGGCACCCAGGCTATTGCCAAATCACCCTGGCATTGCCAAAAGGCCTCCCAAGGAATTACTTGCACGCACAGGACTCCACTGTCATGTTGGGGTACACCTTCAGCACCACATTTTTGTTTTCATCAAAGAATAGGATACTAAGAGAAGACATTTTGTCAGGAACACAGCAAGGCTCAGGAATGCCAGGGATGACTCCAACAGCTCTCACAATGCTCTGGATGGTGGCGTGGTTGGATGGCTTCATGGCCTGCAAGAGAAAGACATGGCAGAACATGTTACTGCACCCACACTGCCATGGATTTATGTACTCTACAATAAAATTGCTTTGTTGAAGGGCCCTGTTGAGACCCCTCAGCTGAAACATCTGTAGCCAGTGGCACTGCTGAGGAACTGAGCCTCCAAGACAGCTGTCTGTACTTCATACTAAAGTGACATTTTCCTCCAGAGAAGAAACTTCAAAGGTTTCCTAAAAACCTAAAACTTCAACGTTTCCTAAATTTATAAAAAGGGACATGCTTGGGTTTGCTCTAAACAGAAAGCAAATCTACCTGGTGAGATAACTGCTTGGTCACAAAACCAGAAACCATTAAGGCGCTCATAAAAATAAAAAAACCCCACAGAAATGAAAACCACAAAGTTTTACTCTGAATCCTAAAATGCTTCCTGATCCAACTATATGTACAAGAGATAGGTGGTCATGAAAATTCACAAGACACAGCTTTTAGCCAGGGACTTTTGTTTTGGTTTTTAGAGTTGTTCTTATACACACAAACTGGGAATCAAAACAGTTCAGTGTGTACCCCATCACACTGTTGCGGGGAAATATACAGAACAAGGTCATTTTGGCCAGATGTTCAATTTGCAGTTTTGCTGCAATGAGAGATGATTTGTTTCTGGGAAAAAAGTCAGTCTTTAGGGTTAGATATGGACCTGCAAAAAGTGCAGGAATAACTGTGAATTCCAGCTCTTTGTATCGTTTGCACAGCACATTAGTACATTAAGTTGTAAGTCTCCATCTAAGCTGATCAAAGACATTTCTGCCAGTTTGTTTTGAATTCAAAAGTACCTATACTCCTCAGCAGTGACAGCCAGGGATTTAAAAACATGTTTTAGATTATCATACAACTCAGATTTCTGTATCATTTCTGTCTTCTAAGGGAAGTGAAAGCTGTGGTAGTGCCTAGCCACGTTTCCTTACTCAGCTGCTGGGCAGCATTCTCCCCAAAACAACTGGGAGCCCAACAGCTGTCCTGAGCCTGCTGATCACATGCCCAAAGGTAGAACACCTACCGAGATCCTATTTTCTGTAGCCAGTAGTGCTGTAACTAAAATCAGAACTCCAAATATGCCATGTAACATCTGCTCAGAAAGCTTCTCCTTCAGATATGAAATACATAGCCCCAAAATGCTAAATTGCACCAAACCAACTTCAGGCTAAGCAGCACTGAATGGATTTCAAGCATGGCCTTGGCTTGTGGTGGAACAGCCTGGACACATGCTGTCCTAAAAGAAGTATCTCTGTTTGACTGGGTAGCATACAACAGATAACATCCTCCTCACTGACCCTAGTATGTTCTGAGGACACCGTGCTGGTTGTTCAGGTGCACCCTGGAGGATACCCAGCTTCAGGCAGTGGGAATTGGCCAGAGCAAAGCCAAAGTCCTGTGCTTCTAAGGAGCCCCAAATCCCCTTGGGAGTACTAAACTGCCACAGTGCCCTGCACAGGGGGTGAGTCAGGCTGCTGCCTGCAGGCCAGTAATGCTCCGTCCAGCACGTGGTCATGGAAGGCAGTCAGGAGTTTTCTCAGAGGAGGGGAGAAGCAGGGGAGGCTTGAGAGGGCCAGCAGGAGATAAAAGAATGCCAAGCTGCTTCCAAAATGCCAAGCCTGTGAGCGAGCCCAGCTGCAGTTGGGCCACACCTGCCAAGCTGCACGGCCCCCAGGAGCATGGCTGCCCTGTGGAATGTCATTGCAGCTGCATTACAAGCAGGGTGCACAATGGCAGCTACAAGCTCTCATTCCTGACCAGGAGAGCGTCTTCCTGGCCCAAAAGCTCTACAACAGGTCACACTCCTAACACATGTGGGTTTGACAGCAGTCAAACCAGCTAACTAGAATCAGGGCATGGGTAAAAAACATGCAAATCTGGAGGCGAGGGGTGGGGCACATCTGTTCTCAATTACCCTATGGTTTGTTAGCTCTAGAGACTCACCCTCAGCAAGGGAGGTATGTACCCACAGGCACAGACTAGTCTGTTATTGCCTGAGGGTCCGGGTATCCTTCTGCAAACATGGTCTTAGTAGTAGCAGATCCTGTGCTCAGCTTTAAAGCCTGCCTCTGCAGCTGGAGGTAGTCAAGTTGTCTCCACCTCCAAGGAGAGGACCCCACCTTCTGGAGCTTGCTTTATCTGGGTGCCATCCCTTTTTGTACAATTCTTCCACCCATCACTTTCAAAGGGTGACCCCCTTGACTCCTTAAGCCACTGAAATGCTACATATGTTTTGGAGCCAACTGCTCTGGCTTCACTGTGGCAGAAATAAAGATTCTGGAATGAAATGCTGCAGTGAGTCCAAGAGCCCTGCCTTTACTGATGTTTCCTGCAGGTGTTACTTGAGTATACCCCTCATTTTAGGCCAGCCTCAAATCCCACGTCCTACTCTCAAGTTTCAGCAGCCACCAGGGGCTACATGTTGCTAAGAACGACACCGGACATTTGGAGCAGAGTTAATCTATCTAGGTCACAGGGCTAGGAGTACATCAGCCTCGCCTGCTATCCACATGCAACCAGCTCATACCAACCAGAGGATATTTTGAAAGTCAGTGGGCCTGGATCCATTGCTTTTGGATCCCCTTGGTCCAGTGAATCAGAAGTGATTTACTCAACTCTGTTGTTGATGGGCACCCCAACCACGTCTGCCACTGCCCAGAGCTCTCTGCCCATGTGGCAGCCTTGCCTCCCCCTGGTACATGGCTTGCCTGGAGCGTGTTATGCCCACTGCCTGTGGTGAGGCTCTGGGCTCCTTTCAGGCACAAGAATTACTGCCTACGAAACAATTTTCCAGATCGGGGTTGTATTTAGTTTGTTAAACAGGCTAATAACAAGTCCACCCATCATAAACACTATTCAGGAAATGTTTTATGGCAATTTGGGTTCTGGATGAAAAAGTAATAGCAAGTCAAGTTTTTTTAATTACCTTTGCAAGTTTATCTCTTTACTAGATGTTCTAACCACTGCCCATTGCTGCGTGGGGTGAAGGTACCAGGTAGGTCCTAGATCTAAACACATGCTGGCACTGGCTGCTTTTTACTGACGTGGGAAACAAAATACTCAGTTTATGGTAACAGACAGTGAAAAAGAATCAGTAGAGACCATACCTTTGGAATTGGGAATTGGCATTCTCCTGAGCAGTAATAGGCATCGAAGGACTTAGGGGAAATAATCCACTCGCTCCAGCCAATGTCTGCAAAATCCACCTTGAGATAGCGCCGAGCGCAATACCTTGGCTCATTCCACTGCTTCTTCCTCGCCTTCTTCAGTGTTTGCTCATCAAACTGGAGAGTCTGGGTCTTATGGAGATGATTCTTCCTCTGCTTTTTCTTACTCTTGGCCCTGTCTGCTAGCTGCGGCTGGAAGGTCTTGTAGGGTTTTCTGCCCTCCCATCTCTCGTCCTCACTGTACTGGTGCTTGGCTCCTGGAAGCTCGTTATTCTGCAATGGCAGCATGATGTCTGCAGAGCGTTTTCTCCGGTGATTATTGACACTGCTCCTCGTGTGACTGTCTGGCTTGGGAAGGACCCTTGCCAGGGGCTGACGGTGTCCTTGCAAAGTGGAGACAACACTCTCTGGCTCTGAGATAGCAGAATCATTGGCATAAATCAGGATGTACGGTTCGTAGGAGGAAGATGCTCTTTCCCAGGGATGATGGCTGGTCAGATCCATTTTAATACTGATCAGCAGTTCGTTGTTTTGCTTTGCTTCATGCAGGAGACGGGTGATATCCTTCCACTGCCAGGAAAGGATATCCTGGTAAGCAGAGGAGACATTTATGAGGAAATGCCCCAAACTCCGGGTTGGGTTCCCTTCTGAAGGAAAGGTCCAAACTGAAAGACGTATCTGAATTTCAGGTTTCCTGTGCCTGTGTTGAGAACAGTCACTGGACTGGGAACAGTTCCACTTTGCATGCAGCAGATCACCAATATAATAATACACAGAAGCTGACAAGACATTTTCAGACTCTGTGAGTGATGTGAAGTTAAAAACATACATCTCCTGGCCTTCGGGGGTCCCTAGAGAAAGAAAAACTCAGATAAGAATACGGGCATCTAAAAATGTCATCCAGAGGGGACACAGGCTGCTCTGACAGCCTTCTGGTTAAGTCAGATACTAACCATGCCTGAAGTTTCCCTCTAGAATAATCAGTTACACGGGGTACATTTAGTCATTCCATCTAGGACACTTCATCAGTTTCCATGCCAGAATACAGCTGAAGGCAGGCTGATGGTACTAGAGCATCCTCAGTAGCCCAAAGCTAATCCCAAAACCAGATTTGAGGGGTTGTGAGGCAGCACCCCTCCTTGTGTCTGTGCAGGGATAAACAAGCCAAGGACAACCCTTCTTATGCCTGAGATGTGCCTGTGCCAAGCAGCAGTGACACGGGTGACAGCACACTTTCCACAGCTGCGAAATCCAGGAAGTGGAGCTAACTGCAGGTACCATGCCCAAAGCCAGGGACAGGCTGCCAACACGGGCTGGTCTGGGAAACACTTGGGGAGCTCCAACCCCCAGAAGGTGCAACAAGAGGAGGAAGGCTCAAGAGGAAGGCTTAATTTTTCTTTTAAAATTCTCTGTGGGCTACAGTTATATCTGCCCTTCAGAGCAAGAGAAATATAGATCCAAATGTTAAGCTGTAAAACCAGGCTGGTAGGGAAAACTCAAATACATTATAGCTAAGGTATGGTCTGCAGCCCCACCCCCTCGAAAGGGCTGGAAACATTCTGACACATTAGGGAAACCAGGGCATGCAGAATTAAATGTGTTTTGGACACCACAGCATGTCAAAAGACTCTCCAAAGGGTTAGTCCAAGCAATGACAAGCACAGAGATGGCCACAGACTAGGGATGACCAGCCACACCGCTCCCACCCTCCACACAATGTAGGAAGTCCCTTGCCCAGGCAAGTGAAAACATTATTTCCACTATTCATCTTTCACAAACTTTGATAATTTCATGTTCTGTGTGACATTCAGTGCCTCCAGCCTGCAATATCCCAATGGCCAGTGACATTCAGATAAGTGTGGCAAAAGCCTGTACTCTTCCTGTGCTGCCCCATCCCTACCCCAACAATCCAAGTCTTCTGGACATTTTTGTGTCATAATATTCCAATCAGTACATTATGAGAGCAGGAACTGGTCCCACTAGAAAAAGAGAACCCTTCTCCCCAGCCTAGCAGATGCACTGCTTCATGAAATTATGGGAAAAAACTGCATGTTTTCTTCAGTGGAAAAGGGCCAAAACAGTGGAAAGGCCAAATCATCTAAGGAAGACACCTTTGTTTATGTGTTCAACCTAATCTGACATCAGAACACATAGGTAACTTCCCAAGTGCTGAAAACTCATGTACCACTATTACAAATGCCTAGGGAACTAGACTTACTTGGAATTCCATCCCACTTTTTATTCCTTAAGCCAAAACCAGCTCTTGATTACACTTGTACTAGGCATACACGAGGACCTGATCTCTGCTTGGTTTGTAACCACTAATGTAATAAGGTTAATAGGTAATTTGGCAGAGCACTGAGTAGATCAGTCTAAGGAGCCAGAATTCATGGTTTCTTATGAGAATCTGTTTAGGAAGTTTATGTTTAAATCATTGCTGTATATTGAATGACAAGTTTTGATCTTCATTTTTATTAAAATGCCACTTAAAAAAATCTCGCCTGTTCTAAACTGGCAGATTGTGTCAGAAGACAAAAGAAGCTACTTTTGTTCATAAATAAATTCTTGACAGCATGGGGCAGACACAGAAGGAGTCTCTAATTTTGGTTAAAAGCTAAATTCCAGCAGCCATTTCTGACCATAACTCTGAGGCAAGGTGAAGCATTTGCAGTAGATGGTGCTATTTTCCTACACAACCACCTCCAAGCTCCAGCAGCTCCAAGTTCGCAGATCTTTCACCTGCAAAATCATCTTGAAAACAGTTACTAGTAGCCAGCACTACAGATTCACCAGATTCTGCCTCAAGAAACCCAACTGCATGACCTGAGGCTCCATCAAAATTTGAGAGTACCAGGCCCAGTACACCCCTTGTGCGACACTGATACCTGACTCCCAGGTGTGAGCATTGCACTGAGATAAGTGTTCTCCGGGCTAGAAATTACCCTTAAAAATGACAGACATGCCAAGGAAGATGCAGCTTTAAAATAACTACAAATGCATCTTTTGCTCAGAAAATTTTCATTTCATTGAAATGAGACTTTGTCTTTTGGCTCATAGGCTCATTTTGCTATTGGAAACCATTCCAGTGAATAAGTTTTAAGAGGAAAAAGGGAAAGAAAAAGTATGAGGAACTGAGCTACACACTGCTGCCTTTCAGATACTGTGAGGGCAGATTTTAACAGCAACCTCTGCTCCCCTCCACCAGATGTTACTGCCGGCCTGATGAGGAGTTTTTAAGACCAAGCTCTACATGACAGAGCTCTTTTGAACTGCAATAGCTAAGACATGGCACCACTGCACCATTAGCACTGCTTGCTTCTACAGCATTGAGCACTGAAGCAGCAGCCACGAGCTGGGCAGAAAGATACTCGACAAGCAGGACACGGCACTGTGTGTATTCGTGTCAAATATAATTTGGAAGGTACATACAGTTAATGGGTTTATTGGCTTCCTCAGCCTGCAGGCACGTCTGTACTCACCTGTGCACTCGCTCCTTGCCCAAATGAAACCTGCAGCCCAGCAGCACCGTGGCAAGGCTTGTGCTGAGATACCCCTGCTTCCTAGTCTCGTGTACGAATGATAGCAGGGCTCTCTGGGACAGGGTCAGAAGAAGGGGACAGTCTTTTCAAGACCAAAAGCAGAAATGCCTGCCTTATTCTACACATGCACTGGCACTCCCTCTTTGGGGTACCAGAGATGCCAGACTATTTACTAACATCTCAAACCCAGCTCCTGGCACTACAGCTGAAGTACCTGTACATGTTGGATCTGAGAGGCATGGCCCATGCTCCCTCACCTCCCTGCACCAATCCACAGCTGCATGGATGGCCTGTGACTGACATTAAAAAAGTATTTTTAAGGAAGTGCAGTAGGTGTGTCAAGACCGACATTGCCAGCACAAATAGATTCCTGTTACAAGGGAGATTTCAGGCATAAGTAAGCTGGAACAATTCTGCTAACACATGGTGTGTTTACCTTTATAGAGGATGCCCTGATATTTTTATGGACTCCCAAATCTATCCCATGGGTGAAAAAGGATGCAATAAGGAGGACTATGTAGTTGTACAGTCACCATTAGCCATCATTTAGAGATATTAAAGAGGTGCCCTTGTGCCAGGGCCCAGTTAAGAATGTATGAGCGTTTCCGGTGTAAAACGTTCTTCTCATCAGTTCACAACCCAGATACAAAAGTTCACTTGGAGCTGGAAACGGAACAAGTTCCTCAACAGAAACAGATTTGGAAACCAAATTGTTTCTTTTCTCCCACCTTCCCTCTTGGGTGCTGCTTCCTAGTTACCAATTTGTGTTCTGTGCAAAAGGAAAAGATAGGATGTGGTTCTCCCTCTTGAAAGAGCATAGGACCTGGTGCCAAACTGGTTTTACTAATTCTCTTAGCAAAGCAGGTAAGATCACAGCAGCTAGCAACTTGATATAAAACAGCAGCAAATTCACCACAGATTAAAACTATTAGCCACTCAAATAAAGAACTTACATAGAAACAGCAATGCTGCATACTCAGAACATAACTTACATGAGGATTTCATGATATGAAACCCACAGATCTGCACATTGCACAGCATAAATGCACTGCACAGTGGCCACTTGATCTCTTTTCTACATATTTTAAGCAGGAAGACCACAGCAGGTATGAAAACTAAACACAACATCTAGCTCAAAGCTAACACAAGCCAAGCAAGCTAAGGGGGTACGTCCACAGTAGACACAAATCTGGGCAGAAGAAGAGCCAACCTCACTCTTCCTCACAGCGACAATTCATTGCACTTTGTCTGGTGGCAGCAGGCTGGTTGGGTGAAAAGCAAGTGCACAGCCTGTCCTTTGACACCAGAGCTCCTCATGCTGAAGCAATGTGTTCTAGAAACAGGGACCGGCAGGGAACTGTGAACACAGGTCACTCATGGGCATGGGGTACCACTGTGAGACATACAGTGACAGAAGCCAGAAAATTCAAATTCTCGGTCTGGTCATGAGAGGCCAGACCTACAGGTCCTGCCCATTTGCCTCAGAGCCTTGCAGATTTGGGCCCACCTGCCCAAATCATAGCTTAATGTTTTTCAAATTCCTAAGAACTACCAGGATGTTACTGCTTGCATTGTATTTATAGGGGTACAGCAAACAAAACCAACCAAAGAAACACACAGAAGGGAAAAAAAGTCTCCTGATGGAATATTTCAAAGCTCTTGTTGAAAAGAACCTCTAATACCACTGGTGCTCAGAGGGACCAGCATTTGGCCTGGACTGGTTTCTGCAGGCTGATGGCAGCAGGTGAGGCGCTGCTTGCCCCATGCACACTCCATTTCCCCCATTTTCATGGGCACTTTGCACCACAACAAAGGAAAGAAAGGTCTTTTAAAAGGGAGGAGAACATAGTTCTAAACCCACAAGAATTGGCCTAGGGGCAGGTGTAATACCTGAAATTACTTGAACTTCAATCAATAAAAAAGGGTTTAAAGTAATTTCTCACTGTATAGCTTACTATAACACCATTAGGAGGACCTTCCAAATTAAGTTAGAACTCATTTGCAAGCCATGCTACTTAAGTGACGCTAGGATTAAAAATGCTTTCAGAAGCAAACCTAATCTGCATTTGAGACTTTTATCTTTGCGCTCTCTTTTATTATTTTGTGCTGTATCTGACCTCCAAATCCTGAGCCTGGGCAGCACACCTCCAGAGGCAGTGCTGAAAGTAAGCAGATTTCTGCCAGCCAGAAGTCAGGTCTCTTTCAGGAGGAGAGAACAGTCATGTCCAGACACTGCTGCATCGACAGGACCACAGCTTCAGAGTTCCCTTGCCAGAACTTTCTGAGTGTTCCATAGTGGCTCACAGATGACCTGACTTTCTTCCTATGCGTCTCTTAGAGCCACAACAGATGGAAAACCACTCCTGCGGCATGCACAGGTAAAGAACTGGAGAAGACCTGTCCAAAGCAACACAAGGACTAACAGAGTCATCCCAGCAATGTCCTGCAACAGTGAGAAGAGCTGCCACAGAAATCAGAGGGTGAACATCCCTTGACTCAAATACAGAGAAACAAATTAGAGCAGTTAAGTCCATGAGAGAGAACGGTGCTTAAGTGTAACTAAACACTCTGTGAAAGATGTACATCCTTACTGCACTGCATGGATTTCAGACCTGGGGCTTCTTTTCAGCTTTGTCACAGGCAAAGGTTCCTTCTTCTGAATGATTCAAACTGAACAATTATGCTCTTAGATAATTTAGCAAGATTAACAGGAAACAAATTTACCCAAACGATCGCATGAACATTCATCAAAATCAATGGCCAAGACCCCCAGCCCAAACAAGCAACCATCCAGCCTAGTTGTGAAGTCTGACACGAGAGATTTCAGGGCAGCATGGGATGGAGGCTTCAAAAAGGTGCCCCACAGGGCTGAAGCTCTGGTCCCATCCCCTCAGAGAACTGAGCTGCAGAAAGAGAAAGTTGCTTTTAACAGCCAGGATGATGCTTGTTTTGATTAATCAGTCTTAGCTGGGTTTTGTTGGCTGTTGGTAACAGGGCCACAGCTGCCACATACGACACCACTGTTCCTTGACTAGAAACAGGGATGAGTTTCGACAAATCCTACGAGCTTTTGGTCTCATCACACAACACTCAGGGTCTCAAAAATATGTCTGCTGGGTTACCTGGGAGATTTGGAAAAGGCCTTTCCCATGTGCTGCAGAAGAAGCAGAAGCCCCTGCAGAGGAAAAGCAAGGACAGAAAGGTTTCACAGCTCCATTTGAGAGCTGTGTTTCAGAAAAGAAAGAGTTTCTCTTCTGAAAATGTCAGGCTAAATTGCAAAGTTAAACTGCAAATGAAACCACTGAAGATTTGCTTCAAGATCTCTTGCTGTAAGTGGAGAAGACACAGGAGGATTCTTGGGGAACTTCTGCTCCTAACAGACAAGAAGCCGAGTCCTGAAGGGGCTGGCAGATGGAACGGTAAAATGTGAAGGAGTAACAGCATCATGTATTAAATTAACTGATGCATCTCATTAAGGACAAAGGGAAGCCCGTGGGAGACTGAAATTTTGAGCCAAGGAGTGCAACAGTTAAAGCAGCGGATCTAGAGACAAAGTACCTTGAAAGGTGAATTCTGCTGGATGTGCTATTTTCATTGCAGGCCTTTTCAGGCAGTTGGGCCCAAGAAAGAAGTCAGAAAAAGCTGTTCTATTGCACCCACCACCCTGAGGAGCACTAAATATAAGGGCTTTCTGGAAACAGACTTTTCTCCCATCAATAACCACACAAAATAAGCTGCTGCTGTGAATGGCAGGAGAAAGACAACAGCTAACTGGTTAAGTCTTTTGCATATATACTTATAAAAGTATTAAATTTTTTTAAAACAAAATTATTGCTTTGGTATTTGATCTGTGAAAGTATTGGAGGAGGAGGAAAGGGATTAGCAAGCAGTGTGTTTATAGGACTGCTGCCACTCAACATCAAGTGAGACTACAGATATAATCATAAAGACCACAGAGATGGAATTTCAACCAACATTTTAGGTTTAGAATTACTTTAATCAGATATGGGTAACAGAGCAAATATTGCTCTGCTGGGATCATTAACAACCTCTCCTTTTGGGGAAGGGCAAGCTGTAGTGAATATTATATCCTCTCCTTTCGGTGGGCTTAATTCAGCGACAGTCAGGGACATGAGACTTCACATGGCAAACAAGTCACATTAGAAAGGCAAGAGAGCTCTTCAGTAAGAGTCCTGGCTCTCAATCCTCCAAACCCAGGGTAATTATTCCTCTAAAGCCTCTCCTGTGGACAAAAATACTTGCAGGGTTGAAACCTAAGACGCCAAAGCCAACTCACTCCTCATTGTATTTGATCTGTGTACAGATCTGCCTTATAAAATACATTGTTGCTTTTGAAGCAGCAAGGAAGCCTGCCACCCAGCTCTCTTTCCTGGGACCAAAGGACCTGAAGCAAGTCATTGAAACTCACAGAGCTCTCAGTTTTAGACAGATGTTTGTCTAAGAAAAAGCCACTCGGTCAGTGCACGTGCGTAATGAAGAGACTGGCAAATGGGGCTTCTGTGTGTGGCATGACACCTGTCCCACACGCAGCAAGGTTATGGGGTGCAGTAGAGAAGGGAAGGACATCCCAGCGATGGTCATCTTTGGGTTCTGGCCATTCCATTTAGCCCTTGTGGAGCTCACATTCACAAAAGACAGAAGAGGAAAGGGAGGGGAGACAGCACCAAGACAGTGACTTCTTCTCCTTCTGCTAGGACATGATTCTTTTGAGATGCTGGCATGCTAAACACATCCCCCTCTCTTATGGAAAATGTTTTTACATTTTCACCCATCTACCTGTGCATGCCAGTGTGTAATCACAGAGTGATATGTAAGTGCCCCTTCCAAAGATGCCAAGACAAAGTATTTACAACACTAAAATTGTGCTTCAACTGAACTCATCTGCCGCTGCCTCTCATCGTCAGTACTATCACCACTTGTCAACGTGAAAGAGAACGCTGCAGACAGCATGAAGGATCCCCAAACCATGTCACGGCTCAGTCATGTGCAAATCAGCTCTTGGCTCCAACAGAAGCTACACATGCAGAACATCACTAACAGGGGACTCGGGAGAAGATCCACTAATTACTCCACCTCCCTCACATTGTACTCAGCCATCATGATGACAGTGATGCTTGAAGCAGAGCAGAAGTGGTAAAGCAATACTTAAAAGTACAGGACATAACGTAAAACACGACAGTCCCCACAGGAAGAGATACTTCTCTAATTCTCTCATTTCTTCCCCCCACCGAGCTCTCCGNCCCCGGCGCAGCCCGGCGCCGGAGCCCGACCCGGCGCGGCCGCAGCGCGTCCCCCAGAGCCAGGCACAGGCAGCCCCAACCCAGGCACAGGCACAACACCCAGCGGGCCGACGACGCCATCCCGCCCCTCCGTCCCGGTGGCGGGGCCGGGGGCCCCTCAGCCCCTCAGCGCGGCCGGGCGCGCTCGGGCCAGGCGAACCCGGGACTGCGCAGAAAGCGGGCACGGGGGGCGTCCTCCTTCTGGAGAAGGAAAAAAAGGGGGAAAGAAGAAAAGNAGCGATTCTCTGACGCTGCCGCTCAGGGAACATGGAGCGGCCCGTGGCCGAGTGCTCCCCATGGGGAGCCGAGCGCTGACCCGACGGGTCTCCCCTCTTTCCCCGGCCACGGTGCGCACTCACCTGCCGGCAGCGGGCGGAACCCGCGCACCGTGTTGCCCCGGCGAAGCCAGGGCCCGGGGGGTGTCGGCGGGACCCGGCTGCTGCGGT
>VYXD01008419.1:13200-32784 GCA_013397195.1 Hylia prasina
CCCGAAAAAAAGGGGGGCGGAGGAAAGCTCCACGGTCTGGACCGTCCTCCCCTCCCGGTGGGGAGCGAGGGGTTTTATTCCCAGCCGTGCAGGTTGTTGCTGGGGGAGAGGCGGTGGTGCTGCTCCCGGCACGGCCGGCACTCGTTCGCCGCTCCCGCTCCGCGGCCGGTGCAGCTCCGCGCAGTGTAGAGACCGGGGAAGCGCGGAGATCGCCCCGCCCGCCCTCGCTCCGGCGGGGGCGAAGTGCGGGGAGCCACCACCCCAGGGGCAGCGCAGCGACGGGACGAAGGGAGGGGATGCTCTGGAAACTCCATCCCCCTGTAAGGACGGCGATCGAGGCAGAAGACAGTCCCCTGCCCGCCTCCACCCAGCCCCTCCCAAAGGCTGTATAAAAACCTGATGGCATTAAAATATATTAAAAAATATCACGAGTCACAGTGCACTCACCCTTCTCCCCTGGAACGTCTCAAGGCTTGGCTGGGAGTGGAGCACTGTCTACCGCGGGCAGGTGGAAGCAATGGTCACCTGGTTGTGCTGGGGTTCTGCCCGTCTCTCCTGAGTACCAGCCACACTCAGCGACCCTCGGCTCCCTCCAGCCCGGCCGGGACTGGCAGAGGTGCCCTCAGCAGCAGCCTGGAGCCCGTGGGAAGAGATGTACACCCAGGGAAATCCTTCACGGGAAGACTCCTGCACTATAGCAGGGCAGGCTAAGGTGTTCCTTGCTCGGCTGAAACAATTCCACGCATCTCCCGCATTTGCTGTGTTTCAGCACCAAAAGGACAGAAATGTCTCACCCGCCCTTGCCAGCGCAATAGCCTCACACAACAGCCCAGCATATACAATACTATCCCTTACAAAATCTGCTTTGCAACAGAAGGATGCCTCATCTATACATCGGGCAGGGAACACACCAGAGGGGGAAGAGGAGCCTCGCTGCAGTGTCACAGGTTATGAGTGTGCTGGTTCCCACGATCAGCTTGGTTTCTAACCTGAAGAAGGGCAATAATAAGATTGGCCTACAGACCAGATGGAGCTTAGCACATAGCATTTTCAGCACAGGGCATTCAGATTTTCCACGGGCTACAGTAAGTGTATCATTATCCAACCATAAATAGAACATTAGGACACATTATGTATTGGCTCTCAAATTACATTGAACTTAGGATCAGTGGCAAGTACTGTTAGGCAGCTGTAACATGCCCCTCTGGAACTATGAGAGGTGAGTGCCCACCAGCAGGTAGGGAGGAAAGTGAAGATTCTCAACAGCAGAGTAATGATTTTTATATGCTCCTACATTTTAAGGCCCAGATACAACCCATGGCAGTGACTCATCTTCAAACAGTGCTGAGGCACTGAAGCTGCCACATGCATATCCAAATATGTGATGTGGAAACACACACCACATCACTATCAATGCAAGTAGTACCATTACCTCTACTTTTCTCTAGGTAAGAAATGCACATTAGTATAATACAAAAGCTAATAATACAAATAAATGTAATTAATAAGTTCATAATTAAAACATTAAGGTATGATTGCTTTTTTTGGACACAAGTAATAAAACCAATGCAGATCCATGCAGAAAGAAAACAAAATTATTTAAACTGATGGCTAAAAAATTTAGCACAAGCAGCAGTCCCTGACTTATATTCATGGCAGTACTGTCAATCCCAAAGAAGAATCTGTATGCAGCTGGAAATTACCATTTCAGTTTCAGTCATGTTTTTTCCTACTGTTGAAAGAAGCAACATAAAAAAGAAAACACAAGCAACAACACACCACAAGTCTTCAAATAAAAACTGGCATAATGGAATTCTGTCCTATACCAAGCAATTTGCTGAAAGATGTGATCTTCTGCAAATCTCCAACACACCCTCTGAGCAACTTCCTGACTTTTGAGATCAGACCACTGTAAATCGAGAATTACCTGAGTTTAAAAAAAATAAAATAAACCATCAGAGACACTGTGTATCTGTAACACCATTCTCAAGCAAAGGGGGATTAGACAAGAACTACTTTTAGTTCAACATGGAAGCTCAAGCACTCTATGGCTGAACTTTTATTTAAAATCTTTAAAGTGTTAGCAAAAAAAGCCCTGTTTATGCAATATTAAATCCAGTTTTGGTTCTCAGAACCTCACCCCAGCACTTGATTGCAGCTAAGTGTCTAAAATAGAAACTTAGCCCTATACAATCCTGTTACAGCCAGGAAGGAAAGAGAAGGAGGACACTGAGTGTGAAACAGAAAGGAAAAAGTGACTTCTTGGGGCATTAGGAGCCTTCTCTGAATCTCCCTTTTCAAACAGCCGCCACAGTTATCTGAGCATGCTATGCAGGCACACACAGGATTTAAAAAATCCCTTGCTTTATGAACTGTCCCTGTGACATATCAGGACACTCATTACACAGAATTCTGCAGCTTGCAAAGTTTAAAAATATCGCCCATTCCATGAGATTTTTAAATGCCAGAGCCTTGTAAGCTCATCAACCAAACCAAACCAGAGCATGTCAGGAGCTCCTCTCCACAGCCAACAAACTCTCACACCTGACCTCTAAGGGAACACTGCTTCTGCACTTCTCTGCTATTCCTTTTCTGCTTCTTCCACACAAGTGCTGCAAACCAGTTATCCAGATATATCCTGCCCTCCAGCTACAGCTGCACAACTCCAGGCCCTATTGGGCCTGAGCAGCTCCATTCTGATCACCAGTTTCCAGCCTCCGCAGCAACCTGGCCTTTTAATTCCTTGGCCCCGGGCAGACAGCAGGCTTCAATCCAAATTAAGTTTATTTAAATGGTGAGCAAGTCCTGTGCCATTGTCACCACTCTCCAGCAGCCCTTTCAAAAGTGCTTTTTAAAATCTCCACCAAAACTTCAAGGTTTTCATTTTTCAGAGCTTGCCACAGAGTGCACAACCCAGTAACTTTGCAGTTACTTGTTCCCTTCATAAAAGCACTCAGAAGTCCCAGGGAACAGGAAACCACAAATACTCCTTCTGGAGGAAATGAAATAATTACATATTTGCATAACAAAGTGATATTAGCAAAATCTGTTCAGCATGTGAAGGCTAACCCTGCACTAGTGCTATTTGCCTGGCTCTCAGCCATTGTGGAGTTCACTTAGCACAGCAACCTCTGCTGTTGTGGCTCCCGCATCCAACTCTCCTGGCTGTCATCTGGAGAATTCCCCACTGCAGCTCCACCTCAGCTGCCTCGCACCAGCCCTCTGCACATCTGTTTGGCTGTCTCAGATGGGCTTCTGTGTGCTCTGCTATGGCAGGGCTCCTGTCACTGAGTCTTTGGGTCAGTGATACCAGCTCTGTCCCAGCCGTGTATTCCCAACCCCACAAGGTCACCCCCATTCTTACCAGACCCCCAACCCACAGTTGAAGTGTGCTGTCCTGCATCCAGGGACCTTGTCTCTTCTCCTTGGAGTCAATCTGCTCTGCAGGACCACCGTACCCTTGTCCACATCACTTCCTTGCATCCCTGACACACACACATTCCAGGTACACCAGGTACAAATGAGAGTGCTGAGCAGCACGTGATCCAGCAATGCTTGGAACCACGCTACTGATCCAGCAATGCTTGGAACCACGCTACCAAGCCAGCTCTGCTTGGAACCATGTTCCATGGACCTCAACACATCATGCTGCCTGTGCCGTGATTGGAAACAAGGAGGCACATGCTCCTTACAATGTTCCTGCTCATGGCCCCAGAGATGCACACAGAAAAGAGCCTTTCACGAGGCAGGCCAAGGTTGGAAGCCCAGAGGAAACCCCTTTGTGCACAGCCATTCCCTGTATCCCCCTGCTGGCTTTTCAAGATTCACCAGCTGGGCTGGGTGTTTGCTCAGGTGGCCAGCAGCAGCCTTCCCCCTGGAGGGGCCTTCCAGCCGAATTTCTTCTCTCGGGCCCCAGGATCACATGTTTCTCTCAGCACAGAGAACTTCTGCTGCACGACCTGTAACAACTCTGCCTGGAGGCGAGCTGAAATAAAACACGCCTTGAGCGAACAACAGCCAAACAACAAGAACTATGTTCCCCTTCCGTGCAAAGCCATGTTCTGTACACACAGCTCATCTGCGTGGCTGCAGTCCGTTCAGCACCTGTGTTTTTGTTTCCTTTGCGGTGGAAACTGTGGCTTGGCCTGCACTGCTTGTCACTGCCTGCCTCACAGAGAACTGCCCAAAGGTTTCAGTCATCTGTAATCTGATTTCTGTGTGTGGGGAAACAGAGTTAAGGGTACAGTTTCCCCAGCTGCCTCTTTCACAGACGGCCGAAAGGAGAACATCTAATGACCAAACATTTTGTACTAAATAATAACAACTCTGCTATGAATGTGCCAGTGGCTCACCTGGTGGCTCTTTGGCACCAATCTCCTGCTACTTTCTAGCTTCACTCTATGATCTAAAACAACCACCACAACAACAGATCCCAATGTTGTTGCGAGACCAAAGATCCAGACGCCACATGAAGAGAACAAAATTATGATTTTGGTGGGGTGCTGAAGAAATAGAAAATAATTGAAAAACCATATACAGGCTAATACAATCTGCAGACCTTAACTGATGCACGTAGTTCAGATGTGCCGGAGAAAGACCTACAACTCTCCCCACCAGTACAAAATCTAGATTTCCAGGGATCCCCTTGCCCATCAATGCCCAAAATCAGTTCCCTTATGGCAGCATGCAAACCCTGTACCTGCAGTAAATGTCACAATCTGCAACAATACCAGAATCTCCTTTCAGAAAAAAACTTAAGACACCTTCCATGCATCTTATGTTTACAGTGAGAAGTAGTTTTGGGCTGGACAGTTTGCATTTGTTTCTGCTAAAAAGCCACAAGGCCTAAGAATATGCACAGGAAGCTTTCATGGGGTTATCAGTCCTTGGAACACTTCTCTCTCGATTACCGTGTGCTTTGCATGTCCACTTCACTTGTGTCCGATCAGGGCTGAACAGTAACAAGAACTTGGGAACAACACCCGGTGACGTTTCAGGGAAATGGAGTGTAAGGCCACTAAGTTACTTTTTTATGCTCTGTCCTGTTTGTCTAAGAAAATCAACCTTTCCTTTAGAATGCAAGCCAGATCACAGAAGAGTTTGGGGACCGATTTCCACTTAGGGCAGAGTCGAGAGCTTCCTCCAGTTAGTATTGCCAAAGGATTCTAGAACGTCACTTGGGAGTTTCCATTTTGTGGTAATGCTCTGGGGTCCTTTACTTTGGATGTCAGAAGGGACACAACACCAGGAGGACAGTCCGCATGCAAGGACAGGTGGGCAAGGAAGCAGATGGGTTTCCTGAGCAGTCAGGAAACTTGTGAATTACTCCTGACTACCATTCCTTCATTGCAGATACCACAGTTCACATTTTGTCTCCAATGATGTTCAAGTCAGTAATGATCAGTCAGATTTAAGGCTTTCAGGTGCTGTGCTGGAGAAGCATCACAGTCTGTGTACTCTGCTTTTATCAAGCGTGGTGTCCTTCTGAGACTGCACAGAAGCAAACTGAGCATGACTGCCACTACACTAACTGGTGTTGATGGAGCATCTTCGACATGACCAGTGCAGCCAGAAAAGAACATCCTATAAGACATGGATGATTTTTATAAAAATACTTCCTTTTTACTAATAAGATCTAAGGATGAGCAGTGAAATTATTAATCACAAGACATTTCCATACAAAGGAAAATTAACTGGTATCACATGGGAGAAAAGATCAATAATCCAAAATAAGGGAAAACACAGGAATATTGAACAAGATCTTTTTACTGAAATTCTGTTTTGTATGCGATCAAATTACTTGCAGATCTCAGCTGCAGCACAGGAGATCAGTAGATTCAGCTTGGGGTACTGAGGAATTTTTCAACCAAATGTTTATTCTTAGACCCTGATTGCTCAGACCTCAACAAGGATGTGGGAATTGCAGTTGCATATCCATTCTTCACTGGATCTTTAATTACTGACATAGCTTAGACAGCAGGGCTTGGAAAATGCAGCCACAAAAACCAGTAATTGCAGACTCACCCCGAGCTCATCAGGGGCTGTTCTCTGCCTCTTCCTGCTCCTCCCTCTCCTTAGAATTTTAGAGATGCCAGGTCTTTTGCAAATAACAGTTTTGAAAGCTTATGGGGAAGTTTTCACAGAGACTTAAAGCAAATTCCCCCCACTCCCTATCAGTTCTGGTTCCTGCAAGTTAATCACCAAGAAACGGCCTCTGGCCTCCTGGGTGCAGGCATCGGCACGGGTTCTCTCTCGCAGAGGCCGAGGCTGTGCCCTGCCACGCATTAGGCACAAACTCCGCTTATGGCAAGAGGTGGCTGTCAGAGAAACCCTAACCTTATCTGCCATAACATCACCTATACCTGCAGCAGCTGGCACTACAAGTAACAGCAGCACTGACTGGCGCTGTGCAAGAGGAGTTTGCCATCGTTTTTGCTAGGATACAGCTGGCAGCTGAGTATTTTTGCCATTCAACCATCCACTAAAAAATCTGGATATCCCACCTTCAGCCACAGCTGTTTCCTGGTGGAAATCAGATGGAAAGTGGTTCCTCAGACACCTGTGTGGCAGCAATCACAGGAGCAGCTCTGGGAGCAGCACACAGGCCTCTGGCTGATGCCCAGACATCAAACCCCCAGCACAGACAGTCCCGACTGCACTTGCAGAGCTATGGGATGCTGCAGCCTCATTAAAAATACCTGTTTTGTGCCCATAATTTACAGGCAATGCCCAGACTGGCTGCCACCACCATGCAAGCCAGAGCCACGTGTGTGGAGCCAGAGCAGATGTGCCCGAGTGTGCGGTGCTGGCGGGTCACTGCCCCCAGTGGGCAGCACGCTGTGCTGGGCTCCCCGGTGCACACTGGGCTCCATGCTGCCACAGCCCTTCTAACTCCACACCCCATAAACTCAGTCAGCCAACATAAATTTTAAATATACAGCACAACTAATCCCAAGATATGACCCCATGGCCTGTAGAGCTCCTTCACATGAGGAAGTACTGCAAACATGTTGCCTTCAGGAAATCAGCAAGAGAAGAAGGAGCTACCGTCTTTAGGTCCCACTGCCTTCTGCATCTGTTTGCGCTTCATGGTGCTGTCTTCACAGGTAAAGAGCAGTCAATCATTCCTGATTCCCAAAGTGCACACAGAAGCTTCAACCCAAATCACATTCCAGACAAGCACTTGGCCAATTTCTGAGATTTTTTTCCTTCCATTCCATTCTCTCTAGAGACAATACAAGGAGGGCAGGATGGCATTTTCCGTAAGTCACAACTTTTTCTCCCCTAAGATTTTACTGATTTGTAGTTTCCATTTCCCCACTGCAAATATATATGGTTAGTTTCTCCAAAGCTGTAGAAAGCCCATCTTTCCTCAGAAGAGGTTTGATCTTTCTTATGAGATTGAAGTTGAAATTGTAAAAAAAAGGAGAAATTAAAAGTAAAAGTAGTACTTGCTGTATTTAAAGACAAGCCAGATGTGGAACCATACATCACCAAATTAAACATTTACAGAGTTGGCAGTAATGGATTTTACTTCTCATACATGCAAACGTCAAGTCTGAAGGTACTCTCTACCTATGCATCTATCCAACATCTCTCTTGCTCCCCATTGCTTTGCATTGCTAGAGATTATCCCCTGGACTCCTGCATGGCAACTCCTAGCATCAGCACCGTGGCCTGGTTTCACTTCCAAAAGATGTGAAGACTGTGACAAAACTCCTGGATGCCAAATGACAGATAGCATCCTGCATGATCAGGAGACGAAGGGATGGCTGACAGAGACATAAATACTAAAAGGAACTATACTGCAGGTACTGAAAATCTTCAAAAATCAGGGAATGCCATCCATGACCTCAGACATCAAGTCTCATACACGGGGACCACCATTATGGAAGGAAAAGACAGAGTCACAGATAAATGTTGAGAAGATATTTTTCCCCATATGGCTCCAGCCACAAGCCAGGAGCAATAGCAGCCTTCCCTGGCTTCATTCTCATCAGGCTCCCCAGTTTCACCCCTTCACCACCCATTTTCCCAAACTCTCAACAGCGACTGGCCTAGTATATCAATGTCTCGGTGACCCAGAACTCAGGTGAAACCAAAGGGCCAAGTGGTTTGATAAACATGAAATACGATGCCAAACAAAGTAAAAAACACATCTACTTTTTATGAACTATAAAACAAAGTGCTGCCCTCCTCACACTGTTGTAGCTCTTGTCTAAGAGATCCTGTGCAATTTATCAGTCACAGTAAAGTCCATAAAAAACTGGGATCTTGAAGACCGGCTTTTTTTTCTCAACCCTGAATTCTTTCACACTGCAATATTATGATGAATATGGTAATCCCTGCAAATTAGGGGCTGGAGTCTGGGTAATCCTCTCCAGGACTGGAGAGTTCACAGTTTGGAAACTCAGGATGTTTTGACCTTTTCCGGAAGTGAAGTTCAGACTTAAGCCATAGTCTATGTCCATAGCGTCTGATGAGCACCACTGAGCCAAGGACTTGCAGACATTCAACACTACTGACTTCCCTTGAAGCAGCCAGGACAGCTGGACAGTGGCACATCAAGCTGGTGTGATGGATGGGACCCACAGACATAACCAAGAGTGAGGTACCACATGGGGTTCCCTTCCAGAGCAACTGCAGCAAACACACCACCAGGGCCACTGGAGGAAGGGCCAGCTGTGGATCTTCAACATAAGCACAAGCTCCTGTTATGTTTGCAAAGAAACCTCTGCTGATTACAAAAGAGAAAACTCCATAACCAACAGTCTTTTCTCGTCTAAATCCCCTACAGATCCTGTGCCCTGGAAGCTGATAGATGACAGCTGTCATAAGCATGTGCTGTCTGTAGCATGTGACCTGCTCCGACCTCTGCCTGTTGTCACCAACTAACTGACAGGCACCCACACTGAGCATCCCACTCTTTCCAGAGGCTTTGGGCTGGACACCGGGGTTACCACCCCTCTCCCCTGCATGGAGTCACAGCTGCCTCTCCTGCTCCACAGGCACAGCTGGAGCATAGCTGGAGTTAGGTTCGGCTCCTACTGTCCATATCTCCTTCCATCTCTACTCTGGCCTGGATGTGTGGGGCTACAGCAGATCTCCTCTGCCAACTGCTGTTAAGTCTGTGGGGTAGAGGAGGGAAGGGATTAGTTGCCTTCTGCCCCATGCTTGGGAATGAATGGGTTGCTGGCTATGACTTGGCCTATGGGTCCTTACAGATTACCAGATTGTATCTCTGAATACACCCAAGAATACAATGCGGAGGGAGGGGGGGAATTAAAATCCCAGTCAGCAACTGCCTGCCAAGTGCTCGCCCACTTGCAGTGGACAGACCACAGCAGCAGTGTGAGAGGAGAAGGGCAGAAGCAGATGGTATGGTTCTTGTGCTAACAATGCCCAGTGTGCTGCTCCCAAGTGCCCACAGGTCCCGATGCACTCCTATCCCAGACAGGGTGCAGCCCTGCCCGCTGGACCGCCCTGCTCAGCCTGATGCGTGCCGTGCCCAAAGTAAATGAGTTTCACTGCTGATGAGATAAAGGAGGGATTTCACATCGTTAGTCCAGGGGAAAATCTAGGAGCCAGGTGCTGCAGTACAACGGCTCCCTACCTGGCTCTGGTTTAGAAAACAACACGCACATGTAAGAATAAATAAAAACTCTGCAGTAACAAGCTAAACATGAGGACACAACCCTTCCCAGCTCACAGTTTCACAAACAGCATACCTAGCACACTGCCATGGAAAACCAATAAACCAGGCAGTTCACACAAAACCAAAAGAGTATGATTCCACTACAAGACATTTCCTCCATCCTGCTTCATGAGGAGTGTCCTAGGTTAAAAATGTAAAATGTGCCCAAAGTATGTATTCTATCACCATCTTCATGAGGTGTTGGAACCAGGTGGGGCAGTGTTTCCCTTATCTTCTGCTAATGGCCCACCAATGCCTTGCCCCATGACTCATAGATAACTCCCTCCGGGAGCCGTCTCTGTTTAATGGGCCTTCAAGGACCCATTCCATGACTCATAAAATGATATCAGCCCATTGTGAGATGCTCTGCCCAGGGGGAGGAGCCAAGAATTCCCACCTGGATATAATCTGGGATTTGAGACAGCAGAGTCAGCTTTTTCCCCACTGGATTCACAGAGGACAAGAGCTACCAGACCTTTCTGCAAGACCACTGCTTCGACAAGACCATTTCATCTGGACTGCTACTACCATCTTAACTAACAGGGGGTCAGGTTGTATTCTGACTCTGTCAGTGGTATTTTATACTATTGAATTTATTTTATTTTACTTTATTTTACTGCTTTTTCTTTTGCTCTTATTAAATTGTACTTCTGACTTGGAGTCTTTCACTGGTTTTGCTTTCAAACCAGCACAAGGAGAGATGCCCCAAGTATGGTCGATCAGACAAGGGAACCCAAACTTTGCCTTTTGTTGCGCTCCTTCATTCAGAGAACTTTTTTTGGTATTGTTCCATAAAGTGAACATTCTCCATTTTCTTTGAACAAATTGTACTGCACTTGTTTCTCATCAGATTACATAAATTAGCTGAGAGGGAATGGATTCAATTACAGTCCAGATTCCAGACCTCTTAAGAACTGACTGCCTAACACATTCCTTTCATTTAATAAACTGGAACCAAATGAGGATTATCTCATATAAATAATATTCCCTCAATAGAGAGATGCCGTAAAACGGCAAAATACTCAGAGGAATCATGCAGATCAAATACAAGAGCCTCTGATATTACCCTCTGGATTTGAAATATGAACATCACATAAACTTCACTGTTCAGTATTTTTACTTTGTATTGTGAAGAAGAATTTGATTCAAAGACTTCAACTTAAGACCAAGTTTCATATCTTCTGAGAGCCATAGACAGCCAAGGAAAAAATGCGTTTCAGCAAAGTATGCCTCTCCACATTGAAAAGAAAATTTGATATCTCTGCACACCATACAAACCTTTCCTGAAAAATCCAAGAATTACAGTCTCCCAAGTGACTCAGAGTAAGCATGACCAAGAGTAAGGGCTTCACAGCACTCAGAGCGAGGCAGTTTCCCAGACACTCATTCTTTAGGGAGGCAGCATTGTGGAAAAACTGAACCTGCCGCAGCAGCTCTTAGGAACAACCCATCCTCACAGAAATACCCACCCAGCCTTTCAATGTGAGAAGCAGACAAGCCATCTCTAGTCAGGGTTTTTTATATCTGCCTAAATGCATAAGTAGCCTCGGAAGAAAATCACAAGGAAAAGACTTTGATTCAGAGCTCAATAAAGGACTCAAGGCTGAAGGCACGAAGTTATACAAGCAGTCAATTATCCCATTAGCAAACAGTGTTCTGGACACATTTTGAAGGAGCTAGTTAGAACACAGAGGCAAAGAACAACACTGTACAATTACCTGTAAGCAAATGCTTTTTAGATTACTACAGAATGGCTGAAGACAGTTTTGATGTCAGCCCATGCAATTACAACTTGTCTAATCCTCCAGCTGTATTTAACCTGGCATGCAACTACAAATCCCAGATTCAGCAGGTAACCTTCACATCCAAGACTTGAGCCAAGAAACAGGATGTTTTTACCCACTCAGTGAAAAGGTTTCCAGAGGACGTGGTAAGTTCTCTGCCAATATGAATCTTTAAATCAGTACAGTACTAGCCAAGTCTTTCTTTCTGGGCTTCTTCAGACCTGTCTCTCTATTTGTCCAAAAGCTTTTTCAGTATTACAGGAAACCTCAGTAACTACTGAGCACTCATAGACATGTAAACAAAGCAAACAAGCTGTCCTGGCACTTAGTCTAAACAGCCCTTTGTGTTCAATGGGAAGGTGCAAACATAGTTTTTGTATGTGCTACATTCAACGTATAAAACCCCAGAAAAAGGAGATGCTCTACCCCCACCTTCCTCCATTTGTTTTGGGAAAGAAGTCAAATGAAACATCACCTGAAGCTACATACTTCTCTAGAAGGGATAAACGTGCTGACCTGTCCATTGAGTTTGCAGTATGCCCTAGTTTATACCCAGGGAATGGTAAAAGAAATGAGACTTCTTCCACTCAGGGCAATCAGGACTAAGCATACCTACTGAATACAAAGGGGACATTTCCCCTTTGATGGATGTGACGACAACTTCTTTATGAGCAACTAATGAAATCCTAATATGTAGAAAGGATTACTGTAACAATGTGTTCTTTTAGGAATGGAGCTAAGCCTGAACCCCAATAAACCTCTCAGGTGAGAAAGGCTGCTGGGAACCTCAGGCGAGGTAGTCGAGCTCACACATCCACACACGCCACAGGCTAGCTCAGCAAAGCAAGGAGGAAGGCTCTGGCAGCCCAGATCAGTTCCAGCCAGGTTTATTTGCAGGTGCCAAAGTCACTGGTGCCAGAGGCCCCTCCCGGTTTGGGGCTCAGTACAGGTTTCAGCAGCCAATGACCTTGGGGCACGGGGGCGGAACAAGGGGCAGGTAAGGTCAGTGTCCTGTGGGGAAAACAGGGCCGGTCACCGGGGACCCGAAACCAATGGAGACACAGAGGAAAGGAGACACCATGGGGTCAGGGCATTAGGGAAGGGGGAATGGGGGCAAACCATTGTGTACAGAACACCATTGGGGAGTTCTCTCTATCAGGCTGGGAAGGTGACTATGATCTGCCCTGCCAAGGCCAAGTTTTAGGTGTTACCTCAAGAGGCTGCAGGGATTCCACAACTCCCGTGTTTTTTCTTATTAATAAGACACTCCCCGTGGATTTCTGCAGGCACTTAACTAAGGCAGGGAAAATAAGCAAAATGATAAAAACCATGATCACAATCCAGAAAATTCCCTTAACAAAGGATGAAACCCACCCTGTCAATCCCCAATGTCCAAAAAGTTCACTGATCCAGTCCTAGTTCTCAACCTTTAATTCCTTCACTTGCTCCCTTAACATCTGGATGTTAGTGTGGATGGATCCTGAGTACGAGGAGAGGTTGAAGCAGCACATTCCTTCAAAGTCTTGGCAGCCATATCCATGAGCAAGCAGCAAATAGTCAATCGCTACGCAATTTTGCAACATTGCATGTCTGGTAATCTCAGTGTCACTAAGCAGATCACTGAGTGCAGAGGAGGTAGCATTTGCCTGCTTACTAAACCAATATTCCAGGTGAGAAAGCTCATCGAGAGTCTTAGCTGCGGCCACCCAAGGTAAAAACAAGGAGACCACGACTCTCTTTCCTTTATTCCAATTATTAACTTGGCTATCACAATTTTCATCAAATTCAGTACATGACCACTTTTGACATGCCAAATTCCCTTTCTGTTTCCAATTCTGAAGTAAAGTTATGTTTGGAGTGAGGGTAGTAAGCTGGCCAAGGCTACAGGGACCCCCTTCAAGACAAGAGGGGATCTCAACCCATACTCGGTCTCCACAGATAAGAAACACTCCCCAATGCAGCACTTTGGCATGGAGCGAGGACAAGGAAAGCTTAGGACTGGTGTAATTGTACCAATTTAGGGGGGTATATTTTTTATCAAATAGGGTTATATCCTTCCTGTGGGCAGACCTAATAAGTTCAAGGCATGTTAAGAGTACATTGGGAGGTTGATAGTGAAATTGGGTGCAGTAATGAGCTTTAGAGGACCCCAACAGCTCTAATTCTTGGTGTTACTCTGGTGCTTGCAGTAAGGGACCATGTCCACCTGTCCCACCTGTCTACCAGACTGGGTTTCTTATCTGCGTATGGGTATTCATTTGCTGCTATTGGGCACGTTGATAGCGGGTTGTCCACACTACCCATGGACAGGTGTCATCCTGTTTTTTTCTAAGGATTTTTCTATGCCTTCTAATTTGTCTTTCCTATTAGAGTCAGAATTTCTATTTTCCCACACTTTTACTATAAACAATAGCTTTGTTTTCTTAACTGTCCTTCGTTGTTTACATATTTTAGGTAGGAGGAGAAAGTTGATTGACAGTTGTCTTGACCAATGTGGTTTGGGAGGTGGGAATTCATCCTCCAATCCACAGGCACCTTTGGAAATGTACAAAAATTGAGTTTTGTAAATAAACGTGAGCCTTTTCTGCTTTGCTCATCACCGTGCCCTTGTGAAGTTTTTTCATGTCGTGTTGCGGCAGACAGGCACAGGTTGTCTTGTTGGAATGTCTTGGCTAGAGTGACCCAGATGTTCTGGTTGGGCTGAGGGACAATCTACACACTAGCTGATGGAAAGGTGAGGAGCATCCAGAGTCCTGCTTGGAGTAGATGGGGACTTCCTGCTGCAGGAGACATGGCAGGATACTTGTGGATGAAGTGTTGATTTGTGAGTTTGAAAAAATGAAATTTTAGACTTATTTAAATCTGACAACCCCTCGTATCTTCTCTCCTAACCCCTCAGTTTATAATGAGTAGAAAGGGCATAGGAAAACATGAGGGGATAGCAGTGCAACAACCAACAGAGTAGCTGTAACATGAACAACAAAAAAACCCCCAAAAGGTAAGAGTGCAACACAATTTGGGAATGGAAATCATCAGTGTTTTACAGTCTCTGGAGGTACTGGAGGGTCGTCTTCTACTGCAACGAATATCTGTGACTGTACTTCTTCTTCTTCTCCTCCACGCCTCCCAAGCTTGATCTCCTTTCCATCTCTGAGGTTCTGGAGAGGTGTCACTGGGTGCTGCCTTTAGTGGTTCATACGGCTTGACACTCCTGCCTGGAATCCACCTAGGCCCAGAATCTGTGGACATCCACCTAGGCCCAGAATCTGTGGACATCATGTGGACAATTTAATAACCTCTCCCCCAAGTTATTAATTGGAATTGACCCATTATTTGTTTGGATGCAGGGTCTTTGATCAGCACAGGGGGTTTCTCTGAGAGCTGAGCTCTGCTTGTGCTGGAGAAGTGTCTGAGAATGGGCGGGTTTGGCTCCGTGAATGAATTATTAAGAAAATTGATAACATAAAGAGCCTTGCATAATCTTTCTACATTTGATAGTGTTTCAACCCCCCCACGCTGCTGATCAAGGACTCTCTTGAGAGTGCAGTGAGCCCTTTCTTGGCTTGCCATTGGGGAGTGGGGTATCCCTGTGTTATGTTTCACCCCCCACTGGCTCAGGAACTGTTTTAAACCCTTTGGGCCATAAGCAGGACCATTATCTGTTTTGATGGCCTGGGGAACGCCTAGCATGGAAAATGCAAGGAGGAAGTGTCGGATGATGTCTTTGGTCTTTTCTTCTGAGTGCGCTGAAGCAAATATAGCTCCAGAAAATGTATCTATGGACACGCGAATGTATTTCAGTCTCCCAAAGGGGGCATAATGTCTGACATCTGTCTGCCACAACTGTAAACTTTCGAGGCCTCGGGGGTTAACCCCGGCCCCCATGGAAGGGAAGGCATGATCCTGGCAGTTAGGGCAAGAATTCACTATAGCCCTTGCCTGTTCTCTAGTGATCTTAAATATCCGGACTAGGGCTGGTACATTTTGATGGAAGAACTGATGGTTCAGTTTGGCCTGATTAAAGATGCCCGGTAGGGTAACTTGTGCTGCCATAGCTAAAGTGTCAGCTCTGCGGTTGCCTTCTGTAATAGGCCCAGGGAGGTCAGTGTATGACCTCACATGCATAATGTGATAAGGTTGCTCTCAGTGGGAGAGGAGGTATATTAACTTTGAGAGCAAGCTGTGTAAATCTGGATTTGCTACTTCCTTTAATAAAGAATGTTCTGCCCTCTCAACTATCCCAGCAACATAGTCCAATTATGCAAAGCAGACACAATGTTATGTGTTCATGCCTGTTCTTATTTCAGTCATAAACAGCAATTGTCTGTTCACCCCTGAGATTTAAAAGCACAAAATCCAGATTTTTGCTTCTCATCTCAATTGTGTTGAGAGATTTCTGTGTCTCTCTCTGCTGACTGACACCTGAACAAACCATCCAGACCCCTCACCAGTCACTCTGGCCCCTCCAAGCCTCCGTCCTGCTTTTGAGCTCCATAACACCACATAAGGGTTCAACAGAAAAGTCTTGGCAGCAATTTGATTTACAGAAGCCACTCTCAGAAAATGAAGAGCACATTAACTCCTCCATACCCTCCACCTGGTCACCAGAAGCCTGACTGTGAATGATGCTGCATATAGCTGTTGATTTTTCTTACTTTCTAACCCATGGGAAGAGGAGACTCTCATAAGGATGCACTTGGGAAGGCTCTTCCCACAGGTAGGTCCCAGGCTGTATCTGCCACGTACACAGTACTCAAATAGTCTAATGCCCTTGTACACCTATTTTTAAGCAAGGGTGATTTGTCTGGCCATCTGCAATGCTTCTGTCCATGCAATGACTACCCCACAAAGGAAGGGTGAGAACACTATTTTATTTGGAATGCCCCTCTGCAGCCAAAGCTAAACTGACTCACCCTAATATTCACCACAGACTTTTTTTCAGAGAGGTGTTGAGCTGGGAGCTGGTTGCTGCACACCTCTGCTCCATGTCCTGACTGGAGAACACAGCAGGCTTCTCCAGCCTTTGCAAGACAACCTCTGTACTGTTTCAGTTCTAACAGCTAATGAGTTTCAGAGCAAAAATCTGATAATTTAAATACAAGCAAACAAACAGCCGAGCAAAATCTGTGCCCAGAAGCAATGCTGATTAGGGCAGCGCAGCTGAACAGAGATAGGTTGGCAGAACACAATTCTTTATCTCACACTATCCCACTCAAAAAGCAAAAAGAAGCAGTAGACAGAATGGTTGCTGCATCCAGGAATCCACAGAGAAAACACTAAAGGCAGAAAGCAGAGGTCACCACACAGGTGAGGTATAAGAGTATCTGTGTGCTGCACAGATTTTTGTTTGTTTGTTTTTACTCAACTGAAATCAAGTGATACTTCTTTTCTGAACATGGGAAAATGGAAACAATACCACATGGAACTCTTTCATTTTTTATTTTAACTGCAGCAGACTTCTAGAGTGTAATGGTTTATCTGGCAAGCCTTTGTTATACTTGAGACACATTTCCTTTTCCAATTTCACATTTAATTCCATCAAAACATGTGTTACTCATTTTGCAATTTTGTACCCTCAATGCTGTTGATGAGAAGAGCCAGAAGAATCTCCTGCAGTATTTCCAGTACTTCTGATGATGTTGAAATACAAGTCTCCTCCCTATCCTCAGCACCCTCCTGTCTGAAACAACTGATTTATGCCTCTGCAGAGCCAGGTACGAGCCCAGAGGAAAAATAAGACTCTCCCCAGACCAGAGCAAGGGCACTGCACATTGCAGCCAGAGGCAGCCACAATGGCAGCTGTAAACCAGGCACCTGAGAGGGAGTCACAGCTTTAAACCAATGCCATGACTCGTGCAGCTGAGCAAAGTGTCAATCCTACAGTGTCACCTGCAATAGCCAGCACAAAGCTAACTCACGAGGACCTTCTGATTACAAACCAACCTTCTCAAAACCATTCAAACATTATGAGCTCTAAATCATCCCAAACCTCAGGCAAGCACACAGACTACCATAGCATCACTTTACAGCCTCTATGAGAGCAAGCATAATATCAGAAGTGTCACACATTACAGATATGTTTCGGAGATCTACTGCTCAAAACTACAGGTCTGTGATGGTTCTGATATGTGAATGTCACTTCTTTCCTCACCTGTGATTCATTTCTAATCACTCAGAAACATTCACTTATTCAACTAGTAATCCATTGAATTTTCTTTCGTTCTTTCAAACTTTGTCACACCTTTTTGCCCTGACAAAGATTTGTACAAATCTGCACTTTTCCTTCCCAAAATGATAAAGGTGTTGACAGAGAAGTAACAGAGAATAAAAATACCAGAAAATTAATGAAGAGGGAAATCATGTTCCAGAAGTCTCCTCTTTATTCTTCTGATTTGTCTCTCACATGACAAATTCTTCTAAGTGCAATGATCATGCTTCATGTCCACCCCTGAGTTTTCAGGAATTTATACGGCAAAAGGTAAAAAAGCTTTTGTTTGTGATGGGGTTGGAAAGGCGGGTGTACATAGAGCTTTTAGGCCAAATGACTGAACCTATTTACCACTGGAATAAAGTGACTTAGTGTAATAGCAAAATAGAGAAAAAAGGAAATGTTGAGTTGGAAGGGAGCTATGACAATGACCACACAACACAGAACTTCCTTTCCCTGTTCCCTACTCAGATGCTAGAGTCATGCAGAAGTGATGTTTCACCAAGGACTACAGAGTTCCTGAAGTTTCAGTGAAGGCAATACCGTATATTTTCATTTAATTGTTTATGGTAAGTTCCTATAAATATAAATGTCTCCATGGGGAAGAGGCTGAGGCAGCAGACAAAGTTCTGGAAATTTGTCATTTGGAATAGAACCAGATCCTACATTTCCCTGTCTATCTTTCTCACTTCCATCTCCAGTGGTATGGTTTTACAGTAGACAAATACTGTTGGATGTAAATGCTCTGATTATTCTGTAACCATTTGCGGCTGCTGCTTCCTATAGACAAAAGCAGAGCACTTAGAAGGAGCTACACTTGGCTGTGCTAAATAGGAGGACGTTTCTTCAGGAGTGTATGTCTGGGATCCTTGGAAAAACCTGTCATACCCCAAACTAGATTAAAGAAAACCAACAAACCACTGTGAATGACTAGCTCATCCAGGCATTTACTGACCTCCTTAACCACATGGATTATTTGTACTATTAACTAAAGTTCTCTTGCCTTTCAGCACGCAACCCTACTAGACTATGCCACTGTGTTTTTCCACCCAGCGATCCTCAAAATCAAGCACAACTTGCACAGCCACAAAATCAAGTTCTGTGCTATCAGTAAGAAACAATGGAGAGACCTGCCAAGCACATGGCTCCTCTGTGCCCTGTCCTTCTCCTGGCATAGGCAGTACCTGCCCTGTGTGGCCCCTAACATGGTCAGTCCTATCTGTGGCATCACTCTGCTGCTGAGCAGTGCTGCTTATGAAAGAAAAGATGTTCATACAGAGCAGCTGTAGCAATGGGGAACAAAGAGACATGGACCCCCTTATGCATCTGAAGGAGATCACTTTATTGTAGAAATCACTCCCTTTTTATACCTTTAATCTCAACCAGACAAAACCAAAACTTAACAGAAGAAGGACGCCAATTGGCTGGCTCAGCTGCAGCGTGCTGTCCACGAGTCATAATTATTGCTCACCCCCCAAACAACTTCCAACCCTCCAGCCTGCAGCCGTGCCTTCCCAACAGGGCCTTCTGGTGAACATAAGCCTTAAAAACTTTAACAATTATAATCCCATATGCCACAAGCATATGGGAAAAACCTTCAAGGAAAGACCTCAGACCTGTGCTAACTCCCATGTACCAGGTGGTCACCTTCATTTATTCAGAAAGTGATGCTGCAGGTGAGCTCTCCACAGCTCAGACCTTTGCTCTGGGCCGGCCAAGTGAGCAGGAGGGCTAACACTAGTGATCATCCCCACAAGGGGGGAAACCCACGGGGACCTATTTGAGATCAAAAGGTAGTGTTGGGAGTTAGATTTGTTTCTTTTTTACTTATAGAATTTTTCCCCATAAGTTGCTAGGAGACCAACTACTGGGAACTTATGCGTGCTTGACCAAAACAA
>VYXD01008422.1:333-39701 GCA_013397195.1 Hylia prasina
AAAAAAAAAAAAAAAAAAGGAGAGCTATCAAGGATAGCATTTTTGGTTATTACAGTCCAGGCACATGAATGTCCAACAGCCAAACGGTAAAAAATTCCTGCTGTTTTCACACTGAATGAGACTTAGAGGAGGAACCCATATACTCTCTGACAATCTTCTGTGTGGAAGGAGTTCCTATCTGACTGCAGTTCTTTAAAAGAGTGGGTTTATCATTATTTTTGCTAGGAATATCAGCCATTTAACTTGCTATTTAACTGCTTAGTTGAAAGATATGAGTGACTTAGTAATGTCTAATGGGATCAACCACTCAAAAAAACCCAGTGATACTCCTCTACTACTTTTACAAGGGCAGGACAGACTTTGGAAAGTATTTAACAGAAATTCTGTGAGTGGAAACAATACCATAGAGTCACTCTACATTTAAATTGCATTCTGTGCATCCTATTATGAATTATTAAATAGGCAAAGGAGTGGAAGGGAATGGGGAGTTTTTGATGAAGGGAGGGGTGGAAATGAAGAATGAATAACTTTGCAGAGAAATTTTGTTTTGCAACAGAATTAGAGGTTGTATCTTGAAGTTCCAAAAACACAAACCAAGGTGCAGGTATGTGAAGCTATCTGTTAAGGTGAATGGTGACAGATAGTTTTCTTAACATAGCCATTATCTCCTCCTGCCTTTGATTGTTCAATTTAGGCACATTCTCAGTGTCAGTTTTGATTCATGGATCCTTCAGTGACTTTCTACCTGAAGTCTCTAGGAATATAAAATTCCACAAAAGGGTTCCCTATAGCTAATTGCTTCTATCCCCAGTGTCTTGGAATCATCTCAGTGTTGAATAACTTGGTGTGTGGCTCATGACCAAACATACTACATTATATGTACTCAGTATTCCTCCATCAGCATCTTCATCAACAGCAGAACTTTCAAAGACAGTACTCAGGAAACGAGTGAGTTCAAAATGCAGGGGAGGTCAAACAATTGGTAACTAGTCTGTGTTATATAGTTGGGTAACTGGTATACCATTCACAGAGAATATGTGCCCTTTCTTACCAGAAGGTATTTTTTCCCCTAATTATTTAAATACTTTATATCACGTATAGTATTTGTGTGTTCAGGAAGGGAAACCCAATTCCCCTCCTTTTCCTCCCTAAAATAAAGAAAACCATAATCAGTTTGAGGGATACTTTGCAAAATTATCAAGGAAAAAAGAATTAAGTGAGCATTTATTTGATGTAGAGGCAAAAGTCTGATGCAAGACCCCTTTAGGCCCACTAGTAAAGGAACCCAGCATGCCCTGTACAGGTGCAATATTGTTCTTTAAGTATGATCAGTCTTGTTTGACATGAGTAGGAGCTTTAACAAATTCAAAGCCAAATTTTACTCTTCTGCACATGTTTTTAAGACTGACTTTTTCTAAATTTATTACTTGTGTGTATTTTGAAAATGGTGGGAATATAACACAAATTTCAGGGTCTTTCTGCTCATAGTGAGAGTGTCCTCATTCTTCTATTTTTGCACTTTCTCAGAAAAATAGGTTTTTCCTTTCCCCTAGTTCTCTAATATCACTCCATGGAGCACTGGAGTAATTTCTGATCTCAGACAAGATAGACACTATGGCAGAAGAAAAATGTGCTTTGTTGGTTTTTCAGTAACTCTTTTAACACCATAATCTATTTTTACATGTGGTGCTGTGACAACAGAGAAGTCATAGCTTAAACAAGTTACATTCCATATTTTGTTTTATAAGTGAAAACAAAATAAGCTTTTAAAACCTACCATTCACTTCATGAGGAAAAAAATCTGCTTCCTAGTTAAATGACATTATTCATGTTACCCTTCTCAGTTACATTTCTTTATAGTTATAGGATTTCTGCCATATATAGCACCAAAATTATCAGATGCTTCAGTGTAGTAAGGAAAGTTTACACTGAAGTTAACAAAGGATATAAACATTCATATTTATAGTAAAATTAGCTTTTTCCTATTAAACATAAGGAAAAAAAGCCTTTTGGCTAAGCAGACTGGTCAATAATAATAGAGCCAACGCATAACCTTATGACTGTTTGTTGTCTTTGAGGGATGACCTTTTAAAGACAGCAATGTGCATTATAAAATATTTTCAAATATGATGATTTTTGAGGGAATAGAAAAAGTAACCTATGAGAATATGTCAAGAAAATACCAGTCATTATCACTGAAACCCTACCTGCAGTGCTGCATCCACTGCTGGGACCCCAGCACAGGAAAGACACGGTCCTGTTGGAGCAAGTCTGGAGGTCAACAAGATGATCAGAGGGATGGAGCACTTCTCCTATGGGGAAAGGCTGAGAGAGTTGGGATTGTTCAGCCTGGAGAAGAGAGAGTTTTGGGGAACTCTTGGGGACCTAAAAGAGAGCTGGAGAGGGACTTTTTACAAGAGCATGAAGTGATAGGACAAGGAGGAATGTCTTCAAACTGACAGAAAGTAGGATTAGATTAAATATTAGGAAAACATTATTTACTGTGAAGCACTGGAACAGGTTGCCCAGAGAAACTCTGGCTTCCCCATGCCCAGAAATGTTTGAGGCAGGGATGCATGGGGCTCTGACCAACCTGATCTAATGGAAGGTGTCACTGACCATGGCAGGTGGAAGGAAGTTTAGTGATTACTAAGGTCCCATTCCAACCCAAACCATTTTATGATTCTATCACCTCTTGACTTGGTAATTTATCTTATGGTTATTAGAAACTCTGATTGTTGAAACTTTTTTAAAAATAATACCCAACAATAAATCAATTCTTAGGGCTGTAGTCTCTCTAAGAACAGTATATAAAAGATGGGGGGACATTGGCTTTGTTCAATAGGTTAAATAAATTTCTCAAACACATTTAACTATTACCTAGTTATTATTATAATAGTAGATGCAGTGTTATTCATTCTCTGGTCTGTACTTCCTATCTTCCCACTTCTAAAGTCAAAGAGCCTCATAAATGGACACAAATGCACACTGACAGTCTTTTTGTCATGTAGAAAACATGTATGTATAACAAACATGTTGTTCCAATTAATTTGACAGTGGCAAAAAATATGCAATGAGTTTTTCTCATTCATGTTTTCCCCAAAAGCATGAGGTTTTTCCATATGGGCCGTTGATTTCACCACATCTGGAGGAAGTTATGTTTTATTTTCCTGAAACAGAACCACTTTTGTGTCTAAGAAGATATGTATTACGGAAAATAGTTTTTTTCAGAAGAATCAATAATAACTAATTTGCACTGAAAATGAAGGGCACTCAACAGAATAAACCGTACACACTAGTCTTGCAAGAAGGGATTCTCATAAAGACTTTCCCAATTTTCATAGGTTTAGCTTGCTCTTTGTGCTGATCAAAATTCTAAGTCACTGCTCTTAGAAAACTACCCTATATAGTTTACAATATCTTCTGAATACTGACTGATACTTTTTAATCATTTTTTTATACTTGTTTTTATACTGTTAGTCACAGTGAGCCCAAATCCTGACTGAGGTACTGTCAAATCCCTTATCATGAGATCAGTTGGTAGGAATAGCAAAGACACAATCAATTTTTGCCAATCCTAAATCATTTATTTAAAAAGAAATTAAGCAATCCAATAAATATTTTTTATTTTGTTTTTTAATTATTACTCTTAGGGTAGGGTGTCTGATTCAAACAGGAGGTATTTTCCCTAATGTTTCCAAGGATTTGTTTTGATTCTTAAGCTCATAAGAGTTCTTCTAATGACCATTCTAGATATGATCTACTTATATTTCTGCCATTTCTGCTTGATATATAAGTATGCTAAAATTTCAGTTGTCTCAGGAATTGCTAGGGATCAAACTTTTTTCACAATAGGGACCCTAGACAGCAAAGTGTAAATGAACATGACAAATTCACAAAGCTAGAAAGTATCAAATTGACAAACATAATACTGCATTTTGCACTAGGCATGTATATCTAGAGTTAAAATTTTTGCCTCTACCTTAAATTAGAATTTTTTTCCACGCACACATGTTGTACAGGTTGCAGCACTGCTATACATCAAACTTTCTCTGAATAGTCTTGCAGGCATCTCTCTTGCTACAGCAGAATCCCAACCTTAACATCATTCTTCACACTATAAAGCATGATATTCGTCCCTTTGGTCTCAGGGGGTATCAATAATACAAATAACTTAGATACAATGCCCTATTTATTTTCTTTAGCGTGCAGAAGAAAAATGTGATTTATTTTCCAGATAAGAATTATCTTTTCTATAAGCAAGTTCCAGTAAGCAGAGATTTTTATACACTGTGCCCCTGAAAAAGCAGACAGAGAGCACCTACACAAAAACTGCAGCAAAAGATTCTGTGCACAGCTGGTAGCAATCAAATCCCTAATATTACCCTATCATGAGAGGGACCACTCATCAGAGCTGCCCAATGACAAGTGGCAGAGAGGAGAAACATTTTTTTCCTTAGGAATATAGAAAATATGGAAAATAACTTGATGCAGAATATATAAACAATAATGCAAGTACTTCAGTTATTTTAAAATATATTAAACTGTCAGTTCACGATTTCAATCCATATTTCAGTATAATGCTTTTCTAGGTACTGTAGCAGGCACTTTGTCAATAAATAGTGGTAAGATGGTTAAAATATTAAGATGAGTAAAATGAGAACAGTCTAGGTTCATAGCTGTGAAAATTATTAGAGTGAGCATTTACGTGTATATCTCTGAATTAATAGAGCACAAAAATAAAGGAGAAATTACATTTAAAGGTATGATGCAAAAGTATTGTCTAGATAATCGTCCCTTTTGCAAGTGTGAATGTATAGGAGAATGAGGTATATTTGCTACAGTAACCAGTAGGCTTAAAACTTCCTCAGATGCAATAGCTCTAAAAATCAGAAGTCCAAAAAACCTGGTAGAGCAAATTACAGAGAACTGAGTTTCTTCAAGCAAGCATCTTACAGCTAAATTGACTGTTTTAGGTGCTGAAGGATTTCCTCAAAAATAAAAGGCCAATACCCTCAGACAGCAAAGTATGAAATGATAATATTGTGCCCAACTGTCCTAGTTAATCAAGATCAGGAAGGCCAGCAATAATGTTTTTGAGAATCCAAAATGTCTTTAAAAACATGCACTTTTTCCCCACACTGATGCATAAAAGTATAAAAAGCATAGGCAATTTAATACAAATTTTATGTAATAAAATAAACCCTCTGTTGTCAAGGTTGTCAAATTTTTAACAACAAAAATTTAGGGATAAAATAAGCTCATAACTTAATGCAAAGGATTATACATGACTTCTCCTAGCAGTGGCCATACCTGTACAGTAATTCTCTAGGGAGATGAGTGACTTGCAAGAGCATCAGTACCCATTATATTCTGCTGTCATTGACATATGTTGGAGTTGGCAGGAGCTGAAATTGAAATCTGTTACCATGTAGTTTTGTGTATTTAACCTCAAACATGATTACAAATAACAGAACATGTTCTGAACAAAGGATTTTTTTTATCAGTGTGGGAACTAGCCTAATTCAATATTTTCATTCACTAAAAAAAATGGAAAAAAAATTGCCATGTCTGAAGAGTTTTCAGCAGCAGGAAAGGCAAGAAGTAAAATTCTTTTACAATATCCCAGAGACCCAAGGAGAAAGCTAGAGGAACACTGTATCACAAAATAAGAAAAATATAAAAATAAAAATCTGCAATGTCTATTTCTCTTGTAGAAAGAACAAAAAAAAAAAATATTCTTGCATTATGTTGGAGTTTGTGAACATTTTATCTACCAATTAAACCTACTTATATTCATAAGCATAATATTTCCTGTCAAGGAGAGTCTGTTGAATCATGCAGATGACCAAATTTCTATCGTCCTTTAAAACATATGTTTTAAATTATTAAATATTTTAAATTATTAAAACAAGTAAAATCTGTTGATTTATGTAGTTTCCTCATATGACATGAGAGAATAATTGTGTCGGTCAAAAAACTGTCAATTAAACTTCAAAATTAAAATTGAAAATGGAGAGCATAGACATATCTGAACTGTTGCTGTTTGTTTTTTTCTCAAACCCTAGATTTCAGAAAAGATTTCTCTCTATTGACCTGATTACAGTCTGGAAAGACCGGAAAGACCTGTCCCTGGTCAATTTTACCCAGAAAAGCTGTTATGCTAAATTCTTCTACTGCAAAGTCCACCTTTAGAGAACAAAGAAACTCACTACAATTATCAGTGTAAAAAAAAGTGCCAAAGTCAGGGTGAGACACTTCACTGTATAAATGTGTCTGAGATAGCCACTTCCAGAGATATAAGAAAGCAAAATTATGAGCTGTGAAATACCTCTCTCAAGTTAATATTTGGTATCTCAAATTCAAAAGCAAGGCTATAATTAGTGATGACCAGCCACACTGGAAAAAAAAAAAAAAAAAACACAACAAAAGACCTGGGGATATTTCCAGAGAAAAATGATGCAGCTGTATTTTTACTTTATATGGCAAATTTTCCACAGAAAAAACACCCAGGCATAAATTTTATACATTGCAAAATATTTATAGATTAAATGATTAAAACATGATCAAAAATAGGAAAGTGCATTGTAGTATTACACCCCCAAGATTCTGTTTTGTATAATGCCACCATATAGCCTCCACTTGGAAATATGTATGTATTCAATTTGAATGACATGTTCCATTTTCCTATCAAGAGTTTTCAATCTGAATGGTGAATATCAGTAATACACATTCTTCTCAAATAGGGTATGTGCAAACAATAAGATTGGCGAGTATAAAAGGTTCCGCTTGTTCTCAGATAAAAGCTACTTAGAGAGGGGGTGGGCTTAATGGTAAAGTATTTTGAAAATTTGCTCAGCAGAAAGGCAGATAAGATTGGATTACTTCTCTCAATGCACAAAGCTAAACTGAATGTCCAGCTTGTTAGCAAATGTTAAACTACAATGAAATTCATGCCTGCCTACAATACACTAATTGGATATTTCATCATAATGTAAGTATGGGAAATTCCACGTAGTAATCCTATAGTAGGCTTACACTAAGTACTGGTCTGAATATAATTAATAATCTCTGCATATTTAATGTCAAGCTTTTAGGAAGACTTCCTGTGGTTGAGGTAAAAGGAGCTTGAATTTGGAAGCAGTTCAGAAAATATGATGCTGGTAAACATATACTTGTTAGATATGTAAAAAAAGGGGGGAGAAGCTATTACCACAGAGCAGACTGCAACATGAAGTGAATTACCTACATGAAAATTTAATGCAAAATATATTGAAGCAAAGCTGGTTTATGTGATGTTGTTCACGGGAAGCTGGTAAAATGACGATTTATAGAGCACTTCCTCTTTCTTGCTTGCCACAGGATATAGTAGTAAAACGAAGGAAAGACTTTCCTGCATTATTATTTTGAAGAATATTTATATGTTTACAACTTGAGTATTGTTTTTCAGAGCACAGTTTTCTTGTTGTAAAGACCATACCTCTTTTCTTCCTTATATCCCTGTTTCCTTCTTCAGGTGCACACATCAATATTCCAAATCCTGCTCTATTACCCACCAATACCTTCTTCAAGTAACTCTTCTTTGAGTCTAATCTACATTGAATAAATATGATTTTTTTATTTAGATCCTCAGTCAAAATGGTTCCATAAGGTAAGCAATAATACCTAACTTACCCCACTTGGTAATAAAACTGTTGTGTGGCTCTTTACAGGGACAGGATAGGAGCAAGTACCTACTCTGAAATGTACTGTGAAACACTAAGTCTGCACCATAATTTTCAGTCTTGGAAATGAAGAATTGTCTTGGAAAGTCTCAAAGCTATATTTAGCATGGTGACCCAGTTGCTACACCCACTGCCATCCCAACAAAGACAGACATCACAGACATGAGGCCATCTAGGTATGTGGTGGTTTTGCCTTGTCTTTCAAGTGTCCACAACCTGCTCTATCCCCATCTTTGTCTGGGAAGACCACAGAAAATTTGATGAAGGGCTCACGGTTCAAGACAAGAAGAAGGAGAGATTGCCCTCCAATTACAGTCATAGGCAAAACAGACTCCACTTGGAAGTTAGTTTGTTGCCAATCAAAAGCCATAGCATGATAATGAGAAATAAAACACAAATCTTAAAGCAACTTCTCCCTGCACTCCTCCTCTTCCTCCTGGTATCAACCTCACTCTCAGTTCTTCTACCTCTTTCTTCCAAGTGGCATATGAGAATGGGGAATGTGAGTTGGCACCAGTTCATTATACATTCCTTTGTCCTCACCATCTTCCCTGCTCGTGTGAAATCTCTTTGACAGGGTGCCACAGGGGCACAGCTACCTCACCATGGTCTGCACTACAGGCTGCAGACGAATCTCAGCTGCAGGGCCCAGAGCACCTCCTGCTTCTCCTTCACCACTGACTTTGGGGCTGAAGGGCTGTTGCTTTCACTCCTTTCCTGACTCATTCTGTCCAGTGACTTTTCCTCCTTATTAAATCAGTTGTCCCAAAGGTGATGCCAGCATTGGTGGACTAGTCCTTGGCCAGTGACGGGTCTGTCTTGGGGCTGGCTGGTGTTGGCACTATCAGCTTTGGGCACCTTCTCACTGCAACCACCCTTGTACCATGCTTCAATTTGTTTATTCTGAATATATTGAGTTATTCTGCTTCTTTACTGTTAAATGCTACTACTCCCTTGCTGCCCAAATTTTCACCTCTTTAATACAGCCTCCAAAGACACTTTAGAGAATGTGTGTATTTGAGGTAAAATCCTGCTTGCAATGAACTGTGTGGAAAAATATTGTCAAGACTTTAACACAGAAAGAAATCAATCTAGTGATGGTAAATGGTCTGTGGTCTCCCAGGGATAGTCTCATTTGTCAAAAATTTCAAGCTATACAAATGAAATATCCTTTCTCTTTCTACAGAACTTTACAAGGAATTAATGTATAGGACACTTATAAAACTGCAGTTTTCCAGGTTGTCAACTACATGAACAAGTAAAATTAAAGGAAATTATTTAGTATAATAAGTGCTAAATAGATAGCATATATACTTTTTAGAAGTCATATGAATAATATAGTTAAGCTATTTAATGAAAATTTAGATGGTTGTCTTCTTTCTTCTGCAAAGGAATGCTTATCTAAATCTCTGGGAATTATCACAGTTCCCACTGCTCACTTTATTACTTAAAACTTCCCAATATTATTCTTCTACAGTCTTGTTGTCTGAGTTTGCTTTCTTGTCTGTTTTTTGACTGTCCTACAATGCTCATTCATAGCCAATTGTTCATATTCTAAACTAAAAATTTACAATCTGAGCTGCTAATTAGATTTTCAGATCCAGGAGGCAAGCCTTGAACTTCCTACAGTAACAGTGGTATTAAAACAACAGAAAGGGAAATAAAAAGAAAACATCTGAGGCATCTTTCTGAGATGAAAATAGATTAATTAACCTGATTTTCTTCCAGCAAGTACAACAAAAGATTCAATATATTAATCCTACTATGAAATAACCACAAATCTTTCTAACTCAGCAGATTGGTTTCTTCAGTAATGTCAACCTTCTAAAAAAATCCTCTCTGCAGCTTAGTCCTTCTTTGCACATATTCTGATTTATAATTTTCCAGACAAATAATGGAATTTTTGTATCTTTTTTTTTCTTTTGGGGCACTGTTGAATCGTAATTGAACCTTAATGGGAAGGTGAGATAAAACCTATTCTGTTTTCAACAGGGTGACTAATTAACCTTCAGAGGTAGTTGTCCTCAGTTACTATTTACTTGGCCTCCACAAAGTTTTAGGGCATGTCTATGTATGCAAGGCTTTGTAGTTCAGAGATTCAAGAGTTATCTCAGTAAGTTTAGTTATGCGAAGGAATTTAAGCGTTTGTCATTGAGATTCTCGAGAAGATATTTGCCTCATTGGGTAACATGCAAAATCATTGGATTTAATTAGTTAATTATTTTATAAAACATTAGAGTATACCTTTAAACTGATTCCATGGCAGTTAGCAACATGTTATCAGTGACCATGACCAAAGACAACATGTTCACTTATTGCCACTATGGTAGGTTGCAATGCAAGATGTAACCAAAGGGATGTATTCTATTACCATCTGTTAAGCCAGGTGGGGCAGTGTTCTTTATCTCTTCCACAACCCATCCTCCCTCCAGAGGATATCTTCTGTTACTGGGCCCATTGAGTCTCACTGCATGACTGATAAAATTAAATCATTCCATTGTGAGATGCTCCACCCAGCAGGAGGAGCCAAGCATTCCTACCTGGATAAAATCTGAGATTCAGAATACCAGGACAGCCTGTTTTCCCCTGGATTCCCAGAGGAAGACTGGACCCGTCTCACCACCACTGGACCTTCAGAGGAAAACTACAGCCTTCTATACAACCATTGTTTCAACAGAACCACATCTGTTGCTCCAGGAGGACTGCAGCCACCATTTAATTGGACTGCTACCAACACCCCGACGAACAGGGTGTCAGGTTGTATTCTGACTTTGTCAGTGTTTTCCTTCGGTTTGGTTTTTTTTGTACTGCTGCATATTTATTTTAATTTTCCTAGTAAAGACATATCATTCCTATTCCCATATCTCTGCCTGAGAGCCCCTTAATTTCAAAGTTATAATAATTCAGAGGAAGGGGGTTTACATTCTTCATTTCAGGGGAGGCTTCTGCCTTCCTTAGCAGACACCTGTCTTTCCAAACCAGGACAGTCACAAAGAGTCAAGTACTTATTTGCCTTCTTCTTTGTCTTTGTGTGGAATGAAGCAAAGCCAGAGGGACAGGATTTGAGTTTGTCTAAAAACAGGTGTTTACTATCATTTGAGACAGTGTAAGTTTCCAGGGCACCTGCACAGGATGGACAGACATGACAGTGGTGCATGCATTTGAAGGAGGTTTGGAGCTGACTGGAATGTCCCACTGCACCAAAGGGGATTGCCAGTGTATGCTTGGGTGACTGGTCCCCTCTTCCCTGGTTTCAGGCAGTTTTATCCATGCAAGAGAGTGGAGGTCCTTTCTTCTGTGCAAGCTTCCTGGCACAGCTCTGACTTTGTATGCTTCTGCACATGTTCAGACCTAAATCCTCATTCTGGTTTTTGAATTCAGTTTTATCAACACTATGTCATAGCTCCCATTTCAACTTCCATTCCTACTTAACTGCTGTCCCTGCCTTACAGTCATCATAAGTGTTTTCCAAGTTATGCTGTACAAACAAGTGATAACTCTAAGACTGTGGATTAAACAAGATTCATATCAATAAAAGCTGATTTTAGGGGTTTTTTTAACGTATGTAAGTCACACCTACATCTGACGGAATTCTCTGCGCTGACAAATCTAAAACATGTATTTTATTGTTAATTAGCAAAATTACTGTCTAACAGTGATTAAGAAATCATTTCCTTGTGATTCATTAATGAAAGTGGATCATTAAATAAATTACCACTTTTTGTTATTTTTGAGACAAGAACTCTACTTTAATCATGCAGTCATGCATCATAAACAGTCACAATCACAGAGTAGCTTATCCTTCATCCCAGTACAGAAAAAAAAATTATTTAGTTCAATGGTTAAAGGACAAAGCCAACATTTTTTCAGATATCCTATATAATAATATCACATAAATATTGAAACAAGGAAGCATAGTTCTGGTTTCTTTGTTCAGACACAGTTCGCATTTTATTGTTCAGGTTTAGATGTGAAATGAGCATATGAAAAATACTCTTATTATCCAGTAAGACAAAAACAAAATAGACAAAATTTTGGTGCAGCATCTGATTTGATTCAAAATCAGGAATTTCATTTAGTCGGAATCTCTGCTGGGGATCCTGAGGACAAACTCTCCAACATTTATTCCCCTTATGCCTTCTTACTTGTTTACTTTCATAGTCCTCTAAGGAAATCTGTCCAAAATCGAAGAGCCGCAGTCTTCAAACAAGCCTTGTCTATTTGCTGTAGCTATAGCTTAGAGGTCTGAGTACACCATATCTGTAATAGAAATGAGCCTCAATCTTCTACACTGAATAACAAAAACTCCCGACTAAGCCCTTAAAGTCACTAAAATCATGTTCATGTTAGAAGGGAAAATAAGATTTTTTTTTTTTTTTAATTTAAAGAGTTGTAATTCAGGTGTAATGATTTAACAATGAAGAATCTACCAAAATATCTCCTCCTGGGTAACCTAGGACTCTCAAATTTCCCAAAATCTGAGTACATGATAATGTCACTTTCACAGTTTATCTCACAAGAGAAAATGGAAAACGTGTACCACTAGGGCAAGCAATGGTTTCAAGCGGATTTTTTTTTTATGAACAATGTCTTCATTGTGCAGACAGAAATCTCCCAGTAAAAATTAGAAACAGGAGGCAAAGACAAAACAAAGGGAAAGCCATTTAAACTGTTTAAACTAGACATTAGTTTCTTTGTCAATCATATCCAACTTAGTATGGTTTTCATAATTTAGGCAATAAAAGATTGAGACTAAGGGACTTGTTTTCCTGAATTGGAATAATCTGAATCCATGATGTTCAGGATTGTGACTATTTTATGATAACCACATATCCTAGAATAACCTTTTTTGTCATTGTAATGAAATAAGAAATCTTTATAGATTAGCCAGGTATGTATTTTCCTTGTTTGTAAAATTAAAACTGGCAGTTCAGAATGTTTAACAGCAGTTTCAGCTAAGACTCAAAGTTCACATGGAACTGCCCATTCACTCTGCAAATGAAGCAACCAACACAAACTATGCTTTGATATAAGGCATATATAGGGGTTTTATATNGACCTGCAGGAATGATGGACTCATTCTTCCCTTTCTGTTAAGATTTCCAAATACTTCAAATCCAAAGAAATAATAGCGGTATAAAATTACACTGCACGAATTCAAATATTGTTCTATAAACCTCTTAAGTTCCCCAGTCATATGAATGAAAACTGAATCCCAGCTCTGAAAGTTAAAATAACTTGTCTGCTTTAAGACCAAACATTTTTTAAAGCTGGTATTTTGCTAAACCAATGTAATTAAAAGGCTCAGCTTTTGAGCTCTAAAAAATCTTACTGTCTGTAATTATGGAAGGGCATGTTTAACAGCCCTAAATTATTGGTTATGAAAAATCCTTTCTAATGGTATGAAAAAGTCATTATTTTTAGGGGATGCATAAATATAATTATAAGGAGATCGAGTAGCAAGGATCCAAGAGTTGGAGATATTGAGAAAAGATAATTCAAAGTTTAAAATCTTAATATTTTTCTATGAGAAAGAGGTTTCACTAAATTTCTTAGCAACTTATCCCTTAATCTCCACCATTTTCTGAGAGACTGTGGTTTATCCACAAAAACATGTTTCCAAGAGTCAAGGCAAAAAAAGAAAAAATATAAGACTATATATAAAACTATAAAATGATTTTTTTTTTCTTTTGGTTCCTAATCTCAGACTTGCCTGATTTGACTAATTTGGCTAATTGTCCAAGGAAATTGAAAGATTTGCTGCATTCACAGTTGCAAATTTTTATTTAAGGCCTGGCATACTTTAAATGTAAAAGTAGAATAAAAAAATATGCAAATATCCTGCAAGTGAAGTAGAATTTTAAACTAGGACAACAGATATCTGAATTTGAACATTATTAAATTTCCTTGGTCAGGTAATTCTCAAGGCTCTTAATGGATACTTCCTGGGAGACTGAGAAGATTAGAAAATTTTTTTTAAAAATAGCACTAATTAGGGTTAAGTCTCCTCATCAAAAGCTGCTTATTTGAGTAAGATTTAATTGTCTTACATTTCATTTCTGAATTAGAATGTTGTTATTTTTCATTTGTATATGTGCATTAGTTCAACTGGTTTGAAAACTCAGCCAAGGGATGCAAAAACCAAACATAATGGAAAATTTATGAGGCGTTTTCATAATTCATGCATTTTCATAACTTAGGAAAACTCTGATATGTAAACAGCAAAAGAGAAAAAGTTTCTGAAATGTGTTTAACATCAATGATCAGGCTAGTAGGACAATTTTTTCTTCCCACATTACTGCTGAAAGGCCACTGGTACTTAAGAGCTAGCAATTGAATTGCGCATTCCTTGTATAATACTTTAAGTTACTGTAAGACCATGAAAGAACTATAAGTAAATACATTTAATTAATATTTTGGGCAACAAGATGTAAATATGCACAGAAATCCTTTACTTGATAATCAGTGGGGAGATAATGGATCATTGAAAAATTCTTTTTATATTTGGTATAAAAGAAACTGTTTTAAAATCAAAGCTCATTTAATCTATCTGTCAAACCTTTTCATCCCAATAATTGGCAGTATGGATATATCATCAATCCAGTATTTCATTAGGCTTTGTGCATAGGCTATACCAGCTGTTTTATACACCCTCATTTTTTTTGTGTATACCCCATACTTCTGATATTTGGGATGATAGATATTCTTGCAAACAATATAAATAGTGATTAGAGCTCAAGGAACTCCCAATTTTCTGCAAAAGGGTGCAGATGTATGTGAAATGCTGAGAATGCACCTGAAGTTCCATGGAAATTAGCTTGCAAATAAATTAAATTTAAAAAATCCTTTCTGGTCTGGTTGTGAGAGGGAGTAACTGACTAAGAAAATACAAGAGTTCAAAGAGTAATATGTTAATGTTCACCAGAAGTATAATGGGGAAAAAATTTGAAGGAAGTGTAACAGGAAGGAATTTGAGCAAACTCACAGCAATAGCACCTAAAGCCACAGTAATCATGGAGAAAGTCCACCAAGTCTAGTTACTTATTATGTGTGAACAGTATTACCACAAGCAGAGAAATTTGTGTTGAAAGACATGCCCAGACTTTCTCTTTATTTCATCAATATTGCATAGTTATGAATGAAAACTTTCTGCAGAAGTACAGTGAAATATTTTACATTTTTCCATGTAATAATTGAGGTATCATGTGACATACTCATTAAAAAAGGTGCCACAGATATGTTGTATTTAATCATAAGATAAAACTGAAATAATCCAGTTGTTGTTATATGATTGTTGTTGCCAAATATAATCTATTGCTGGTAAGCCATAAAATCATTATTGTAAACATGAAAGCAAATGCACTGGAGGGAACAAGTAAAATGTGTTATTGTGAATTTGCTTTCTATCCCAGATCAGCTCATAATTTCTTACAGAAATAAAAACTTTTCACCCATATGGCAGTCACTTGCTGTTTTTCAAGATTTTCCTTTTTGTGTTTTCTTTGCCTTCTTTATTTATTCTTTTTGCCTTCTATTCAGTAACTAAGAATTAGAGAAGAAGTCGGTGAAAAGATCATAATGGCAAATAGTGCTTAAAGAGGATATTGCTTTATCTGTTTAAGAAATCAGATTGTCCATTTGAAGGTAAATTGACCTGAGATTCATGAAAAAATTAAGCAGATAGCAAGTGGACTGTAGAAGCTGAAAACATTCATTACTATGAAGACAAACACATTTACAACTGTGAACCACTTCACATGAGACATACTAAAATAATACTTGTAACATCTTCTTTAATACAAGTGATATTCTCATCCAAAGTGATTTTTAATCAATTGAATTTTGTTGAGCCAAGTATTTTGGGCTATATTTTTATTTTATACTGTAGAGAAAAAGAAACATGCTATTAAATATGTCCTATAGCTTGAAGAAGACTCCTGTTTATGAAGCTTCAAGTATGTTAATTACCATACATGTTTGGATACAGTTTTTGTCTTTTGTTTCTCGAAACTCCAATTCTCTATTCATTAAAAATAATTTTTAAGAAAGTAGTGCTAATGTAAAAGGAAAAAGTTGTTGATAGTTTCTCTTATGAGTTACTGTATTCTCTGCAATAAAATGTACTGTGAGCCTGCTCCAGTTTATGAGAGAATAATTCAGTAGCATTTTGTAATGGCTTGGACTGTGTCTAACAGCTTTTTTTCAATGAGCTTTCAATAATAAAATAAGCCATAATGCATTGGCTTGTGGCAATATTTCACTAAGTGTATGTTGTGGCAAGTGAACTTATGGCAGTGTATTGAAACAGGAAAAGGGTGAATTTTACAGGGTTTGCTTTATTAGGAACAATTTTCATCTAGGTTCACTGGCCACATGGGGATCCATCTGCTGAAATTAGTCTTTGAAGGGTAAAGCTACAGCCCAGCCTGTCTAGCTGTATTAAGGTAACAGACTACAAAAAGGGCTGGAGCAACAAATTTCCACTTCAGGGCTGGTGAGCAGTAAAAGAATGTGTCTGCTGTTGGCAGTATCAATCCTTCATCTCTTGACATGTCATATAAGGTCTGTACAGCAAAATGAATGTGTCAGCCTAGCACAGCACTGCTGGTTTAGCACCGTGAAGTACTGTGGTGAGATTCTGTGAGTACTAGTATTCAGGAAACTAATTCCTCCAAGATACCTGGCTCCATATTCAACTTGCAGGTGCATAGTGACACCTTGCTGATTCTTCTTCAATTTATTTGATGTTCCTGCTAGCTAGAGAAAGCTAGTGCAAATGTCCTGCTTGCACTTTCTATTGCTAGCAAGGAAGCTCCTTTGAAAATTTGTCCTAGGACCCTAAAGGGTCTTGGCTTTGCATAAAGATTTACTTAGTCCTACTTGCACTTTTCTCTGAGGCCTCAGAAGTAGTAATGCCTTAAATTTTTGCCTTAGAAAGTCAGTTATGTATAACTTAAAATGCACTAAGAGTTTAAATGCTAATGAATCCTGTTATTTGCACAGTGTTCTTATTTTATTTTACAATGGAGAGATGGGGTCTCACTGCTTCAATGTCATCCGTAAAAGTAGTATTGTCCCTGAAAATGTTACAAGTCTTTGTTTAGTGTCACTACAGTTGTTATGGACTTCAAAATGACCCTAATTCTCCAGGAAGTACCGATGAGATTGCTTGCAGATCTCCTAGTGTGTCAACAGTATTCTCTGTAGAGCTCCAGTACAATACAAAGGAAAGAGAAATATTGTTAAAATAAACCAAAACCAAGAGTTAATACAAACAAACAAAAAAGGCAACTGAGAAAACAAACAATAAAAAGAACTATATTTTAAGATTGGCACATCGTAGCAGAGATAGAAAATTCAGATAGGAACTGTGAGCCAAAATCACCATCAGTGAAGCTGTGACGAATTCTTTCCAGGTTTTAAAATTGCACTCTGTAAAGAACCTAAAGCAAGAAGAATTAAATATATATATATATACACATGGAAGAACTCATCCACTCCCTCATGAATTCATCCTTATTAATCCACTGAAACTCATAAAACATAAACCACATCAATCACCCTCAGCACATAACTAGTTGTTAAATGCAAAACCCAATATACCATAAAGCTCAAAAGAAAATGGGAAAATGACACTAGCAATGTACTGTGAATGTGAATGTTATAACATATGGAGGACAAGTTTATAAACCAGCAAGACATGCAGATCTAAAATTAACACACTTCAAAATCCTGTGGAGATTGTACTGGACTTTAGAAAAGGGATACTAATTATATTTAAGAGATTCTTATGAATCTTGGGGACATAAATAATAAGCAATGTGTTCCTGAAGTGCATTTAGAGGTCCTGATTTTGGTGACACTGAAGTTTAAATTCAATGGAAAATGTCGGTTTTCCTTTTCTCTTTGTGCACTGCACTTTGGGAGAAGCTCTTTACACCCTGTTGACCAGATGACTCCTTGGGGACATGTTCCCCAGAACAAGAAAACTATTCCTGTAATAGTCAGTCCTGTTGCAGAGGACTGCAACAACTTAACTTATTGTGAAAATAATAAGATTAATATGTTTGTTTATAGAGAATTTTAATCCTTGGTTGGCAGATTCTGCTGCTCCCTTGTAGTGGTGAATGGGAAGAACACTTTGTACCATAGTACAAATCATAGCATCTGATTTATAACATTCATTTGAAAATTTAAATGGCTACTCAACTCCCCCACCCCCCCCCCAAAAAAAAAAATCACCAAAACAACCACCCACACAAATATCCTGACAGATGCTCATCCAGTAACTCTACAACTTCATTTGTAGTTTTGAATGGTCTTTTTTCACAGTGGCAACCAGCCCCATTCTAATCTAGCGGATGCTCAGATAATTTACACACTGAAGTCAGAACTGAAATGTCCTCAAATGTTCTTTGGCTGTTCTAGTGCAATTTCTGGTGCTGCGGGCAAACTGTCTTCCCTAAATTGTGTGACCAGTTTCATAAAAACATACTTAATGGTCATGGCTGTGTGGGGTATTCCTTGTAAGTTCCACAAAAATGACAACTCCCACACTCAAACTTGTTTTGAATCCAAAGAAGCAGTGAGTTTCGTAAGTATTACAGTTGTGGCAAATAACAATTGATTTACTAGAGTTCATTATGTAACTGTTAGAGTGTGCACTGTTTCCTTAGCCTTATAATGAAGGTCAGCCGGGTAACAAAACCACATCATAAATTTTAGCCTCAGTTTGTGCACCTGCCATGCTCCAGCTTCCACCATTATTTTTCTGAACTGTATGAGTGAACTATTTGGAGCAACACCCAAACACCCTAAATACCAGGTGGTCTAAAGAGCTAACCAGAGTGGAACATTTTATTCTTGTGTTTGCAGACAGGCAAACAACAAGAGCACAAGGCCTTGGCACATCTCTTTTCTTCACAACATGATTTGTTCACAGGTGTTGAAACAAAACAGTTTCCTTCTTGCTGCACAAAGAGCTTCCCCAGTACAGTGGGCCAGAGTTCACTTGAGTGCTCGCATGCTGCTGCCTCTCTCATAGGTGCTTAGTTTAGCTTCTAACTAGTCCCTCAGTTGCTGAGCAGCTGTTGTTTACTTTTTGTACTGAAAATTGTACCTTCAGTGCATTTTTGCTAAGGCAAATCAGTACTTCAGTTTTAGGTAACTATCAGTTCAGAAATTCTTTTTCAGATACTTAAATGAATTATATCACTTTTACAAACTCGTTAATTTATATTGGGTCCATATTACTGAGATATGGAAAGAAACATTGTTTACAAGACTTTTCCTCTCAAAAACCAAATGCTCTTGGTTCACCTGACATTTTGAGAGTTATTACCAAGAGCTAAAGCCAGTGTTATTTTAATCCACTCCCTTGCTTAAACCATTCATATCACCACTTGCAACATTATTTTTGTACGAAAAGGCCGATTACAAACTCAGTGTGAGCATCCCTTGAAAAATTCACAATCCTTTCATTAAATTCACTTGTATTAAATTTAGGGTAGTCTCCCTGAACAGAGTGATTAGAGTAGCACTTCATTTTCATATTTTTAGAAATAAGACAAAAAGAAATGTTTATTTCAAACAAAAATTATTATTTCCTTCAGTAAAAATTTCTCAACAAATTAAATTTGCCTAATCTAAAGCTATTTTGTTTCTTCAGCCAACTGGAAAATCAATGATTCAAGCAGAATCTCTTTAATTTAGCTTAAAGGGGCTGAATAGCACCCACTCACCAAAAGTATAAATGATATCTTTTTAGTGCCCTAAATTTTTGCTAATGTACTGGCACCCATTTAAAGTAAAAGCTTCTTTGATTAAATATTATCCTATCCAGTGTTAAATATTATCCCATACATTTTGTCACATTTTTTCTAATATTTCTAATAAAGTAAAATGATATGTGAGGAAAATCTGAGCAGAACCATCTGGCGTATTCACTGTTGTATCTGAAAGTATCTGGTACAGATAATGTTTTAGAGCAGACTTCAAATTAATCCACAATAATGTATGGATAGAATGATATTGTCTGTTGCTAAGTCAGTCTAGCTAAGATGGTCTGTCAAGAGGACAACTGGAAAATTTAGACTTAAAAGGAAGGAATACCCAAAAACAATAGCAGACAACAGACCACTAACAGGGAGGGATGTGGAACATGGCTCTTTGCCAACTACATGATCTCGTGACTTCACCTTAAAATTCCCAGAAACCATAACTGAACTTGTAATAAGCTGGCATGGGTAGGTGATCATTTGATACCAGTACAGTCTGGTTGTTTCTGAATTGCAACACCTCTCTGAGCTGCTCCTGAAGAGGAGCGATTAAGGGTCACTACTTTTCCAAGCCAGTGTCTACTTTCAGTTAGAATAACCCACTTTTCTAGAGAACAGAATTTTACTGGTCTTTGCACAACTTCATTCTCCTTTCAATTAGTATACTTATTAAATTATCAAAATAGAGCTCAAAAATAGTGCCTCTTTATGATGAAGATATTTTGATCCTGCTTCACAGTCAATAAAATTAAAGCCTAGGAAGGTCCACTCCCCAGAAAGGAGATTACAATCCAAATTAATTTTCAGACTTCTTTCACAAAAGTTAAAAATCACTTTCAGATTATACATGCTGATTAACTATGGCAGGAATTGTTACTTTACTGAATCAAGCTTATCCTTATGGAGACAAAGTCATCCATGTTGTATATGTGCAAGGAAGAGAACTTTAATATGTAGTGAGGTGCTGTAGCAATCATAACCAAGGACATCTCACTTAGTACAGAATAATTTGCATTTGGTAATGAAACAAAGACAAATAATGAAGACCTAAATCCTTCAACAAAGACATTTATTTTCTTCGTTTAAGGATAAAAGGTCTGAGTCCTCATTCACAAGCTCACCATTGAGCCCAAAATCATGGAATGGAAGAAACCCTGCAGACAGACTAAATGTGCATGTTCTATTGACTTTTTATTTCTTTCACCCCATACTCTTGCGAAGAACATACATACTTTTTTTTTTTTAATTAGAGCGACTTCATCCACACTTAAGAGACTGGGTCTGACAAGCTGTGCTTTGTTACAAGAAGAAATATTGAGAGTAGAAAGAGGGCATCAGGGGTTCATTTCCCTTTGTGTACAACTCCTTGCAAGGACAGAACACAAGAGCAATCTTGGAGTGCTGCCAAGGGAGGATTGGCAGCTACAACCACAGCAGCTGCATTTTGCAGAGCCATGGAACCACTCATAACTCACACCAACTAACAGAAAAACTACCTGGCACCTTGTGTAAAGGGAGCACAAGATCTTTCATACTTCTTTCTTCATTTGCCACAAACCTCTGCTCACCTCTGTGGTGACCTGTATGTTCTGGGTGCACAGGTAAGTTTCCTTCCCTGCACATGGGAATGCAAATTGGTTTTATAGCAGGTGAAACAAATGTGGCCAAGCATCATGGCCTTATGTGATTTGGGCTGTTCAGCAAAGACTGGGTGCTGCAGTAAGAGGCAGACGCAGGAGTTATAATGAACAATTCTGAAGATTTTTTTAGGGATGCACTGCAGCAATGTCTACAGCACCCTGCAATATGACTAAAGAATTTCTAGCTATGGCATGGCATATAATGCATCATCATGGTTAGTAGTCTCTTCATGATCAAACAGTTTCTAAGATGTTACGTAAATTCTAATGCAAACATTTGTCAAAGTACTCTACTAGCAATTTCAGCATTTATACCTCCATGAGTAGCCAAACCCCTTAAGCCACCCCAAATATTAAGATGATTTGTAAGTTTATGCCATTTGAAAAATCTGAGGTGGTTTAGGCAATTATGGCACCAGAAGACTTAATGTGCCTTAAAACCATACACTACTCTGAGGACTTCAGGCAATTTAAGCACTTATGCCATCACAAAGCAGTTCAAGTGCTTAGACTATATTGAGTATTTAAGATGGTGTATAAATTCACACTACATCATCTAGAATGATTTGAATACTAAATCCTTTGTTGGAATACTGTTTGAGCATAATTTGTAAATTATTCAGATTTTTTAAAGTGAAACTTTACCTTACAACTAGACAAATCTTCATAGAAATTATAGTTTTACATTATTGTTATTGCAGATTTAATGTTTAGATTTTTCAATCCAACATTAGCACATTACCACTGCTGATCAACACTGTTCTCTAAAAATACAACACAGGCCTTAATCGTTAAACACAGCAAGATTTCTGAAATCAGGAATCTAGGTGGTAGGGAATCTTTTAATTGATAATAATAAAGTTTCCAGCATTGGTTATAAAAATCACCAGATAAAACGTCTTAGCTACTTTTGTATACATTAAATTGATGAAGTCTATAATCTTCTAAAATATATTTACCTCTGGTTCAAATGGAAATATTGCATTTTAGGCACACAAAGATAGATTTTTTTTTTTAATGGAAACAATGCATGCTTCGGAAATCACTCACGTCCAGTAATCTGAGTCAGCATGACATGCTATTACATACCAGTCAGTCTCTGTCTCGGCTGCCATCAAAGTAATGAATTTTCATGCAAAAAAATGTTATTAACATAGGCTAATCTTATTTCCAGGTGGTACAGATACAAAAATTGCTATAATTAATACTTTTGTCTGTGTATGACTTCTGGATACTCAATGTGATTTAATTGCCTTCTGCATCAGATGTGTAAGGAATCCTGTAAAATTTGAACTGTTTTCTACTCAGGTCTTCCTAGGCCAGGAAATTACTTTAAATAAAAGCCTAAAATTGAGTCTGTTTGCCTGCCTTATTTCATCATAATGGAATACAAAAAATGGCCTTGATGAAGCGAGCAGGTCTTCCTCTCAGCTGTGTTAGTAGTGACTCTATGTGGTGGGATTGGCAAATATTAAAGTAATACAGCAAGCTTGCAGGATTTATGCAGTTAACTGATATTTGCCAATACTGCGGGATTGCTTTGCTATAATGTGCAAACGTGGAATATTCTAGTCTCTTATCTTACTTTTTTCCAAACTTCCTAAATTAGGCATTTTCTTTCATCTTAGTATCCACAGTTTGTTTTGTTTGCTAGCATCTAAATAAAAATCTGATTAAAATGATGATACTTGTTCAGGCACCTAGTGCCTAAAAAAATCCCCTTCAATCCAGTATGCCAGCTACTAAGCCAAATGGCAAAGGTTACCTTCACTGAAGTTCCCACCACAAAAAGGAATCTGATGCTGTTTCCTCACTCATTCACTGATCTTTTCTCACCAGCTCTCACGAATCGTCAGATTCTTATAATAGTAAGGTAAATACATACCACGCAACATTGCTTTATTATAATTTATTTTTTATATATGCTAATGAAACAGAATCATTCTAGCAAAGAACAGAATATTTACAACTCTCATGACTAAACAATGTGTACATTTTTGTTATTCAGGATCATGAGCAATATTTGAAGTCTTACTGCCAAAAATATATCCCTGCACATGCAGAAAGATCTGACCAAATTAAAAATTCTGTCTCTAGTAAAAAAAAATGGGGTGTACGCTAGGCAGACCGAGCTGGTATTGATATGGGAGAGGACTATCAGTGTACTAGTCCACAATTAGTTGTGCAGATCTCTTCAGTCTCCTTTAAAGGAGCAGCTCAGTGAATAGCTTGAGGATGTTAAATCTTAAGACATTCAGATGGGATTCAGCATTATTCTTTAATTATTTTAAAGACTATAGTGTAGGGGAAAGAAAAGCAATGCTGAGCTAATCACACTCTTATTCTCATCTCCTGGGGAGACATCATTTGTGAGTTTCCCAAAAAGGATGACATAGCTGTCATGGGTTCATAATTCCCACAATGCATTTCTTTTTCTCTTCATTAATCTGTCACTAATTCAATCTGTGAAGGTTGTGTCATAATCACATCTTACATTTCTCTCCATTAGTGTGGAACAAATTAAAATTTTTTTCATTTCAGGAAGACTTAACTCTTATTTCTGTTGATAACAAGTTCCTAAGGTAAAGATCTCAGTCCTTCCAGTCTCCACCCCTAACTTAAACCACCTTCCAGAAAACATAGAAAAAAAATTATACAGAAAATACTTAGGAGAATTGTATTATCCTTCTTCACACCTATTAGAAGGATTCTAATTCTTGATTTTAGGAAAATAATCAGTTTTCTTTCATGACACTCTTCCTTTCATAGCTGTACTTAAACTTGTTTTCTGAAAAACCAAACCAGAACAGACTATTCATACTGAAAATTATATCCTCAAAATGTATATGATCTCAACTAACAAAAATAAGGATCTTTAACTTGGTGCAACTAATACTGTTAAAGCTACAATTAAGCCATTTCTGAGACATAATGGCTCAAAATATTAATAATATCAGACAGTTTAGCTCATGGAATTCTTTTCATGTTTATTGGCAGTCGTCAAAATTGTTACCATCTGACAACTGCTTCCCATTTGAATATAATGGTATTGGTGGTCTCAGTTCCCGTTTCAGGAGCCCCTGATCCACTTTACAAAACATAACTGCATTTGACACTAGATGATGAGTCAGTCCTAACTATTTAAACAGCCTAAATATGTTCTCACTCTTAAAAATACCAAATTCAGGCATGTGTTGTTTGTTGCCAGGATGCAGAATCACCCACTATACTAAGGTTTTGCTGGTGTAAAGCCTTGTAATCTCTGTGGCCACTACTCCAAAATTGAAATATTACTTAAAATGCAGCAGTGAATTTATCATAGAATAATAATATTTATGCCATCTATAAAGTAATGATGCTAAGATATAAAATGTATTCTTCAAACACTCAGACTAGATTCCATTCATATATTTCTGATTTGTGATCTTCAAACTCATTTTGCAATTACAAGGAGTGAATCTGGCCATCCCAGACATATAATCCCGTTACCAGAATACTTGGGATGTTATTAGTGGCAGAAATTTTAACTGTACCTCAACCTATAATTCACTTCCTGATTTGTTTGGTTACCTAGAATTGTCTTGAGTAATCCTGGGGTGTCTGTGTTATGTTTACATTACTTCAGTGAAATTGAAGGAGATCTGTATGTTGAAGCAGCTGGTGCCTCCCCCAACAAATATATTATTTTCAGCTCAGAGACTTTTCTTCAGACACATTTAGTCTGGTCTCCTGGTACACCATATAAGCGTAGCAATATTGTCCAAAAAACCAGTCAAACCCTCAAATATCAGTGAAACACTGGAACACATCTGGTGCACACCTGGAATGACATTTGCAGTTTCAGGGGTTTCTTTAAGAAATTACTTCAGGCACACCAAAGTTCTGTGAATTGAAACAACTCTCAGTAACTGGAAATGATTGAGAGATTCACTTCAAAATGCTCTACTGATGCAAATAAAATGCCAGCTCTGAGGGAACTAACATTGATTTCTTTCATGCTTCCAAAGTGGATACTGATAGTTTTAAGTGAAGCAATAAATGAATTCAGAAAACCAGCAAAACCAAAATACAGCCTCTTGCATTCTGAAGTTGTTGCACAAAATGTACTTTTTACCTTCTTCTTTAAGCAGTCAGCCATCAAACAAGAAATTCCATACATCTGTTCACTATTAGCTTGTGTAGCTGGTTTATCCCCAAACACTTCCTCACAGGGTATACAACTAATCATTAATGTTTTACTTTCCCTTTGAACAGGACTTAGATGTGCTGAAGAGCTGTTTTTTCTATTACTCTAAAATCTCGCACTGCAACAGTGTCCCCAGGGTAAATGTCTCCTTTTCCTGTTTTACTTTTGTTTTCAGTGTGCAAATCTACAGAGGAAGCTGTACCTTCAGCATAGTCATACACAAACAATGTTTGCTTTTTGTTTGGCATTGCAGCCAATTGAAGGTTCAATTCTGAAACTGAAACCTTAGAGCTGTAATTCAATGTTAGTAGGTCATGCTGTCCATAAGGGTTTTTTTCTGAAAGGTGATTAAGCAAACAAAATATTCTTATTGAAGATATTTTCTGAATATGATATGATTCAACCTTCTTAAAGCTAGTATAACAAGAATATAATTTTTATCCTGATTTATTCATTTTCATTTTTTAATGTTAACTTCAAAATAAAGTTGTCTTCCACAGGAGATACTAGCAAAGTCTTATATCCACTATGTATCATCATCAGTAGATATTTTTTAAAAAACATCATTTCATTGCTATTGCTGCAATTTCACAGTAGTCTGTTTCTGAACAGGAAGTTTAGATAGGTAGCTGTGTTGGATCATATGTTGCATTACTGTGACATCTACTTATACAAGGGATAAGTGAATACATATCTCTTATTACCTCTCAACACATTTGTAGCTGCTGGTTGATGTTTTATTGAAGATGGAAATTAGGGGCACAAAAGAAAAACTGGATGTACCTAGCCCTATCTCCACATCCACAGTCACAACACATAAGCACATATAGTACAGGAAGCCACCAGCATGAACAGATAAAAAAAATAGGATAAACAAGAATTTTCTATGTAACATATTTGTTAGGAACCATAGATGATGAATGATAACATCAGCAATAGAAGACAGTTCCAGAATTTCATATGCTTGCCACATCTGGTCCTCCAACACAGAAGGGTAACAGGCTCTCCATGGGAAAAAGAAGAACTATATTGTGATCATTGGTGAACACTGCTTTCATACCTGATATTATCTCAGAGAGGCACTTGGAGTTAATTTGCCTCCTTCCTTGCCCTTTCTGTTTTGCAGATGACCAACTTGACCTGGGGAAAAAAAAAAATCCCTCACTTTATTTAAGGTTGCTATATATCTGTCAGTATCAGATATTACTTTCGTTTACCTTTGCCTCAAAAATAAAAACTTGGTTCTTTCTAAAATTTTTCCTCTATTTTTCTGGTTTACTAATACATTTTTTCCAATTTCCTGTTTAATTTATTGTAACTATACTGCTACTGGCAGAATCTATTTGATAGATTAATAATTTGAATTGTGGAAACACTAAGACAATTTTCACTTTCCTTTATTACACAACTTTCTATGCATTGGATTTTTGTTGCACTTAAGGGTCATAGAATCACAGAATTGCTAAGGTTAAAGAGATCTTTCATAATATACAATCTAAACCTTCTCTGGCATAACTTGACACTATTTTCTCTTGTCCTTTTGCTAATTGCCTGGGAGAAAAGCCCAACCACCACCTCACTAGAACCTCCTTCCAGGTAGGTGTAGAAAGCGGTAAGGTCCTGAGCCTCTTTTCTCCAGGCTGAACACTCCCAGCTCCCTTAGCTGCTCCTCATCAGACTTGTGTTCCAGACTCTCTCCACCTCTTTTCCCTTCTCTGGACACGCTCCAGCCCCTCAATGTCCTTCCTGGATTGAGGGGCCCAGAACTGGACACAGGATTCAAGGTGTGTTCTCACCAGTGCCCAGCACAGGGGGAGGTCACTGCCCAGCTCCTGCTGCCCCACTGCTGCTGACACAGGCCAGGTGCCCTTGGCCTTCTGGGCCACCTGGGCACAGCTGGCTCATGTTCAGCTGCCAGAACCCTCAGGTCCTTCACCATCAGCCATTCTGCCCCAGCCTGTAGCACTGCAGGGGTTGTTGCGACCCAAGGGGAGAACCCAGAACTTGACCTTGTTGAACCTCAGGCCTTGGACCACACATCCAAGCTGTCCGCATTCCTCTGTAGAGCCTTCCTGTCCTCCAGCAGATAAACACACCCACCCAGCTTGGTATCATTTGAAACTTACTGATTGTACACTCAATTGTCTTGTCCAGATGACAGATATTAAACAGGGTTGGCCACTCAGCCATTGAGGAACACTGAGCCCTGGGAAACACCACTGGAGGCCAGGCAACAGCTGATTGTAACTCCAGTCACTAGCACTCTCTGGGCGTGGCCATCCACCCAGCTCTAACCTGGAAAGTGTGCATCTGGCCACATCATGAACAGCCAGTTTCTCCAGCTGAATGACATGGGAAATAGTGTCAAATACTTCAAAAAAGCTCACAGTCAAAACAAAATCCACATGCTTTCTCTCATCTACTAAGCAGGTCATTGTGTCATTGCTTGGTTGGCCAAGCAAGACCTGCCTTTCGAAACTAAACTCATGTTGGCCAGGCCTGATCCTCCTGGTCCTGTACATGTTGCATGATGTCACTTGAGCTGATCTGCTCCATGACGTTCCTCAGCACCGAGGTCAGGCTGATATGCATGATGTCCCCCAGATCATCCTTCCAAGTCATTCTTTATAAGGTGTAAGGGTGTCACATTTGTAAACTTCCAGTTGCTCGGGACCTTCCTGGTATACCAGGACTACTGGTAAATGAATGGAAGTGTTTATTTTTTTATTTAAGTAATGCTGGCTTTTTCAAATAGATAAGCACCATTTTTGATCTCCAAGAAAGACCACCATCCTGTAAGTCTGCATATGTTTATGTAAGCATCCTGTCCTTTTAAGTTAGCACACTTAAACTGAAATCTTGATTTAAAACACACAAGTGATCTTGAGACCAAAGTAATTTTTCCACTCTCTGTTTCTCTGCCTATTTCCTATGGCCTAGCAACTGATTTTGAATAGGGAAACAGTGCAAAGCTTGGAATGCCTTCACTTCCAGATGTATAGACCACTAGCAGAGGCTTTGTGAAGACCTGACTGGACACCAAAAAACCCCAAACTATTCTATCTAAGCACCTCTGTCTTGCACTGACAAATAAAGAATTTTCTTTGACACAGACATGGGATGATAGATAATGCATCTTGCTCTTCATCTTTGTTATTAACTGGTTTAACACAGAAGACCAAAAGAAACTTAGCCTCCATGAATAAAATGGATTGGACCCAGAAAAGTTTGAAATATACCCAACAAACACGATTAAAACAAAATTAGGTTAGATGTCAGTGCAAAAAAACCCTATATATTTTATTTAATATTAAAGAGGCAAAATGAAAGAGGGAGGAGAAAGAGGGAGGAGAAAGAGGGAGGAGAAAGAGGGAGGAGAAAGAGATGAAAGAGAAAGAAAGAAAAAGGAAAAAGGAAAATGAAAAAAAGGAGAGGGGAAGGGGAAGAAAAAAGGAGAGGAGAAGGGAAAAAGGAAGTGAAAAAGACAAAAGAAACAGAGAAAATAGAAAAGAAAGAATGAAAAAGAAGTGTGCCTGGGGGGTGGGGGAACAAGGAGAGAGTGACACAGGTTAGATGGAAGCATATCACCTTGCCGGGGGTCCCAAAGATATGTCGTTGCTCTTCTCCAGTTGGTCTTCTTGGTGGTGAGAGTCCCCCACAGCCTGCCACACCAAAAATCCTGTGGAATAATATAGGTTTGGGCCTGGTGGCAACCTCCAGGTGCCTCTGTTGGGGAGGGCAGGTTTGCCACTGTCCCTTGCAACACTGTGGATCTCTTGCATCATTTGCAGTGCTCTGGTGCAGGGTCTGGGGACCCCTCTGTGGGGGCTGCCCTTTGATGGGCCATGACACCCCCTCCGCTGTCCTTCACGTGGATGTGGCTTTTCCTGGGGTGAAGGGGCCTCACAGCTGAGCTGGTCTGCACAGCTGAGGATGGGTGTTAACTGCTTGGACCAGAGGCTTTTTCACCACACACCCAAAACCCTCCTTACCCCCACCACCTGTGGTGTGACGGTCTGTAGGGGCTGGCAGCTGATAGCCCTTGGGAGTGGTCTCCACCCCAAAGGTGCTAAGCTTGATCCCTCTGTGAAAGTATTCTTCTCCCTCAGCCCAGACCTGAGTCACTTTATCTTACCTCCATTAGGGAGCAGTTCAGGGCCTCAGTCAGAAGGCCTGTTCAGGGTGTGGTGGTTTCTCTGCAGCTTTTGCTATACAGTTTTGCTGTAATAGGCAAAAATTCTTCATGAAGATATTTAAGCCATAAATTATAACATTCAGTCTCTGACACTCTTTACTGGATCACTTGTTCTGTTCTGGTTTATCACAGCTGCACAATACTCCTTCAAAGTATGCTCACTCCTTGCTGCAAACTTGAGTCCACATCGAACAGCACTGAACTGAGAGGTCTTTCATAGCATGAAAGAGGACGAAAATACATGAGGACCAGTTTAATTTTTTTGTACAAAATTGCATGAAAACTATGATATAAACCAGCAAAGGACCTGGTAGGCAATTGTGTCGGTCATTTTGTTCATTTTCTATTATGTCCAGTAGTCTGTGTTATGTACTAGTTTTTGTAACATGGCATTCTCAGGGAAATTAATTATGCCATAATTTTCATGTGGTGAACCTAGATGTATTGGCTCACCTCTTGATCTTTGTTTAACTAGTACTGCAGATGTACTTTCCTTCAGAAACTCTTTGCAAGTAGATCTTGCAAACTGAACTTACGAATAGGAACAGTAAAACCTTAATTGCTTTTCTCAATTAAATACAATAAGGAGGATTTTTTCCTAGTCTACTAAAATAAATGAAATAAAAATCCTTGCAAGCAAAGATTTGTTATCTCAGTATTGAGAGTTCTTGTTTAATGGAAGGATTCTTTATTCATTGTGTTCTTTTTCCTTATGCCATGTAAAAGTTTGTGTTTAAATACTGGTCTGACATACCTCTGTACTGTACAATATTTGTCATTCCAGATATCCTTAAAAGCCACAAAACAATAGGGAAGATTAATTTATTGATCTACAGATGAAAAATTAATAGTGTTTTCTATGCAATTCTTTTTTTCAAATACTGAAATATGTTGTATGAAAATGTGTTGGACATCAGAAAAAAAATTTTAATTGTTTCCATTTTTGCCACTATCTGCAAAATTTTATAAAGCTGTCCAAAACAAACAAAATACTGAGAAAAGGAGATTCCGAATGAATTAACCTAAATTATTAGCATTATACACAGGTGTAGTATGGTTGAACTGTTTCTTTTTATGCTCTGTGGACATTTACAGGTAATCAACATTCCTGTGGAAAGCTTGAGTAAAAAATGCCTTAGGAATGAAAGCCAGATATATAACATACTGTGTTGGTAGGGACTTCACTTCATACAGCAGTTTGCTGTACATTGAAGTGTAAGCATAAAAGGTATTTCCTGACTGTTTTCCATTGTAATTACACTATCAGATAGTGTTAGAGAACACACCATGGCTAATTGCCCAAAAATTAATGCATAATAGGCAGCAAAATAAGTAGTTATCTAGTGTTTCAATCACAAAAGAAGCAGTGTTCTTCAGGCTACGTTTCTGATATGCTGACCTCATGATTGTAATATCACTTTTGGCCATGTTGCTGCATGTATCAGGACAGGCACACAAGATGACAATTCGATAAGATCATCTTGACATCTTCCTTATTGATTAAAAAATAAACCATTCTTTAAGGAGCAAATACGGGGAGAGAAATAACTTCAGTAGTCTTGTTGTGAGTTTCCCAACATTAAATTTATGAAAACTTCAGATTCTACTCTCCCAAAAATTCAGCTGTAATTTGTAGTAGCACATAGAATTCACATATAAACACATGACAGGAAACATAAGTGTTTCAAACCTTGTTCTGACAAATTAATTAAGTGACAGTGTCTGATATTTCATTGAGTGGTATATACTAATGCTTATAATTACAGTTTTAGTAACAGGAAGATAAAATGTTACTTTACCTTATTTGTAGCCCAGTTTTTCCAAACAGTTCCACCTTTTGAATCCATTTTGTCTCATGCTATGTCAGTATGAGAAAAATAATTAGTTCAGAAGGGAGAAAATGGAAAGGACACAAAGCAAAGTCTCCTTTTTTTCATACTACCAGTGTTTTGAAAGTTTGAAGGTTTTATTTTGATACTGAATTTTTACTGGGAAATATATGTCCACCCTCTCTTGCTACTACTTTCATCTTTACCTCTGATTACCTTTGAAGAACAGAGTAATGCCTCAGCAAAGAGATGACTCCAGATTGGATCATAGCACCAGAGTATTTTAATTTAGTATCTCTATTAATAAAAACCTGAAATAAGTAGGTGTACATAAGAGCTCAGCAACTCAATGGACTTTTGCAAATAGGTAACATTTTGACTGTATTCTCCCCCAAACTTAACTTAAATTGAACTTAACATAAGAAAGGAATTTACTTTTCAAAGTGTAATATGCAAGTGGCAGATTTCTTTTAATCTAAATAATTGCCAATTATATACAATTCTTTATTATACATTAAATTATATGATAATATAATGAAATTATGAAATTATGTTATATGATAATTGTTTTTATTAGAACATGACTGCAGCTTTTGCTGTGCCCTAGACTTTTCCTCATGAAAAATGAATTGCAGTGCTTTAATTATCCCGGTTAACTGGAAAATTAGCTGAAATACGTTAACAGGTACACTATCTAATTCACTTTCTTTATCAAAGCACTAGAAGACCTCTTTAAAACGACCACTCTTGGAGTTTGAAAGAAGTGTTTTCTCAGGAGTAACTAACTGAGTTGTTCTCAGGAGGGCACTGTACTGTGTTCTGGCCTGTCTGGGATGTTGGATGTTAAACACCTACAATCCTACAATACAAAGCAGGTAAAGTTACCAGCAAGATAACTCTTGCAACTCTTTTGGCCACTCTTGCTCCAAACTTTTACTCCCTCTCTATAGGAGGAACCACCCATAGTGGTTCAGTCTGGGGTTAAATTTTCTCCTACCGGCTTAATAGATTGTAATGTTAAGCAGACGTATCACAAGGCCTTCAGCAACTGACATAGAACATCCTGGTTGTGAGCCATTTTCTCCTGGTAAAAAAATGGAAAGCAATTTTCAAAATAAGGTAAATAATGATGCACTCATTTTCACAGATAAATATGCAGAATCACTATCAACTGCTGGTATATATATTTACAGAGGCACACTGATTAGCATTAATTCTAGAAAAATCAGTTTCATTCAATTTCTTGCTGTCAGTATTGGTAGAGTATTTTAGGGTAAACATACTCAAATGTAGACACTGGTTTATATAAGAAATAGTGTTTGACTGAAATTTTATTTGTTTCCCTTACATATTGAGAAGACAAGAAGAAAATTTCATGAGCACAGATTGCAGAGAGTCAAATTCATTCTTAATATACTGCCAGCAATTTGCACAGTCAGTGTTTTTCCATAGTCTCATTGTGATCATAGAGAAAGGAAAAACAATCCAAGAACATGTCATCCCTAAGTAATAATTTGCAAATATAACAACATATGGTTCTAGGCTGAATTTAAAGATCAAACTATTTTGCCACTCACATTAAGTCTCTCTTTTTATTTTCAGTTTTAATGGATTGAATCTCAAACCACTGAGAGTCAACATTCTGTCCCTCAAGATCTGCCATTTTGAGGTAGAGAGTAGGCCAAACAGTACAATCACACAAAGGCTTCATTTTGAAAATTCTCTGCTGTTCACTCATGTATATGACATGCACAAGAGTTTTGGGATTAATTTCATTGCACATAGGAGTCAAATCTGGAGACATTCATAAGCAACTTGCTAAAACCCAATAAATTAAATATTCTGATATATTTTTAACATATTAGAATATTTAATTATGTTGGTTAAAATACCAACATTTAGATACACCAAGATAAGTCTAATTAAATACTGAAATCAAAGAATAAATGTACAGATTTTTTCTTTCCCACCCTTTCACCCTTCCACCTTGATTATTCTGTTTTGTTTCTCTCTTTACCATTGGTTTATGAATATGATACATACGATATGTAAGTTGATGTTGAATAACTAGTAAGTTAGTGGTTTTTGAACACAATGATGAAGCTTCAGGAATATTATTTTCAGAAGGATTTGTTATGATACTCGAGTCCTAAACATCAAACACCTTTAGAAGAGTTTTTCATTAACCACCTGGAGTGCCATTTTCAAGCAACATAAATGAAAAACCTTCTGCAAGTCTACTAATTATTTCAAGTGACCCCAGAAAACAGAGGGGATATGAAGAAGTGGTGGAATGATTTCATAAAGAAGCTTTCCAGTTTTGTGACAGATTGGTAAAATGACATAAAAAGATGCATCACTGAAAGAGCAGGATCAATCTGGATGGGGATATGTCTAGTAGCAACAAAACAAATGGTTGTTTGTTGTTTATCTTACATAGTCATATAAGTGGAGTCCACTTCTCTGTCATGTCCCGTAAGCAATGAGAAGTTACATTTTAGATAACAGATACCTGAGATCCATTACTCTTCCTTGTAGGTCAGTAATCCACTCTGGGTTGGCTACAGAGACTGTTATCTTGCAGTGGAATTTTCTTCTCTCTTCAACACCCAACCTCTAGAAGCTACACCTAGAATACAATTATAGAAACAGAATTTAGAATTTGCTATGATCTTCTCTACAACATAAACTAAGAGCATAGAAACAGAACATATACTCACCTCCTTACCTCTGTTGCACACAGGTCACTGACAGAAAATATTCTAATCTTGTTTTCCAGGGGCAAGTCAAGACACACCAGGTGAGTCAGTATGGCTGGAATCAACTTCCAAAGACCTTGATTTTTTTTCTGACATTTTTCAGCTTTTCCTTGGGTGTGCCTATGGCACAGTGGCACAGTATAAAGTCAGAGCTGACACAGCTAAATACAAGAACTACATATGTAGAAAAAGACACTGCCAGTGACCAGTGCTAGATCAAGCCCTGGGGCTGTTTGCTTTCAATATGACAGCTTTGCACCTAAAGGTCTGGCATGCGGTGTCAGCTCTGTGTGGCTTCTGGTGTGTAATCAACGCATTCAGTACCAAGCCACCTGTTATACTGGAAAATGCTGTACAGTGATGTACCTGATGATAAATAATGAGCAACACTCCTGCATCAAAATTCATGCTGCTTGTTTTTGAAGATAAGGCTCTTTTTCAATTCTGAGATGATGCTGAGGATCAGAAGCATTTTACCCTGTGACTTTGACATGTTTCTAGCATTTCTTTATTATTGGCTGTCCTGCATTAGAATGCTTACACAAAAAATAATCTAGCTGGATAACCTCATGTTTTATTCTATTCTAGACCAATCAAAGTGCATTCATGTTAATATTAACCCCATCAAAATACAAGGTAAGCAATTTTCCTTCTACTCCTGACATTACAAAGGCGGCCTTTCTGAGTTTGCAAAAAGCTCTATGACATACTGACACTTTATACATGCAACAGAAAGACAACTAGACCATGACTTCTAGTTTGTCCTTCACATTAAAAGGGTGAATGACTAGTTTTGTCTTTGCTCAGCCAACACAGTAATTTCATTTCTCTGGTAACAGTTATACTTCTATGTCTCCACTTCCTTTGGATGACAGCACAAGTGCAAAAGACATAGGAGAGCAACAATAAACTTCTAATGAGAACATTAGCTCATTCCAAGTAGGAATGATTTACTCCCAACACCAGTGCAATACACATTTGTCCTTCATTTTGAAGAAAAGAAGGGCGGGAAGAAAGAAGTTAGGATCACAGCATCTATATGAATGTTTGCCACTGAAGAAACTAATCTAACTGTTTATCACATGTACACATCCCTGTCAAGCACTCACTTTTATAAGGTCTCTGCTAAAGAAAGAAAAATAAACTGTTCTAATTATTAGCTATGATTTTGTTTCTAGTAGACATTATGCTGAACTCAGTGTTTTCTAAGTATATGCAAAACCAAGAAAGAAAAGGTTGTCTGATTTGTTTGCTTTTATTTTCAGGTGTTTAAGAAGCTTTAAATAAGCCTTTTATTGAAGACTGAACATTGAACACCAAATTACTTCTGCCTTCATGATGTGTTAAATTGTGTTACCAAACAGAGCATGGTACTCAGAATCACTCATTGATTTTCAAAATCCATTTCATCATTACACCACAGAGTAAATATACCAAGGAGCAAAAGTGATCTGACATAAAAGTTGAAAAACAAAACAAATTAAGTAGACGAAGAGTAACTACAGTTGTTTTGCTGATTGCCAAATTTTAATACAGACCTTACATCAGTACTAATATTCAAATTAGTTTCCCTATACAAGTATTGCAGTGTGTAATTCCTTAACAGATTTATCACCACATGGGTAAAATCTAGAATAAGCTCTAAAAGTCTTAAAAGCTACACTGAGTTACAAAAATTAAAACCTGGACTGACGATTTTGGCATTGAATGTCTCAATTATAGTTTTCTTTTACTGTTTTTCATACATTATGAATACCTGGGCAATAATAATAATATTGGCTACCAAATTATCACATAAGCAACTTTTCTACTAGCTGTTTTTAGAGAAATTTCTTAGTTATGTTGTTATTTTTTTTCCCTCCATGGAACAAAGTCAAGACCATATGAGCCATCCATTTTTGAAAGAAGTGTTCCTTGGTTTATTGCCTATAAAGGCTGAAGGAGAAAAAAAAATGCCACAGGCAGGGTCATTAGAAAAATGAAATAGCCCAGGATTGCTGCTGCTACTGCTATGCAAACTGCATTTCTAACTTCATCTTGAATATTAAGAAAAATGATGGGCACTTTAAGCATATGCCTTTTTCCAGAGCAAGTATGTATCTATAAACCTTAATGCAAACAATGAATAAAAACTGTTTCTTCATGAACAGTGGGAATTTAAGAGAGGAAAAATAAGCAAAAACCCAGAAAGGCCATCTGCAAGCTTTCTACCTTCCAGCAACACTTTTTTGCTTAGAATTGACATGTTTTCCCCTTTATAAGGGTAGAACCTCTTAAACAATGTTTTCTCCTTGTCTTATGAAAAAAAAGGAATTAGATTTATGCAGAAAATCTTTCCCATACAGTTTCACTAGGCTCAATTTGGTTTATGTTTCTCTACATCTTCAGTACTTCATAATCGCAGTGAAGTTCAAGCAAGTGCAAAAATCTTGCAGAAGTCTTGATTTTAGGCATAAGAAATGTCTTTAAAAACATATTTTATTGTGACTTTCATTAGAAATCTAATGTTTTTTATTTGGGAAATATTCGCTCATCCCTTTAACTACTTTAGCTTAGGGCAACACTTACATGTTTTATAGACAGTGTTAAACATCTGTTTGTACACTCTTCCTTTCACAAAATGATTTGACATTACATTTCTAGTAGAATCAGCTCTTCTGCTGAGGAGATTACTACCTCTTGTGGTCCTGTTTTGTGAGGAGTTTTTAACCTTCCTCTTCCTTACTTTTGCCTTCAGCTAAATATAACAAGGACATACTGGATGCTCAAGTCCACTACCTCTTTCCCATACTTACAAACACAGGAGCACAGAACTGCAACATTGTACAATAAATACTTTGCTGGTAAAATGTACATTAGAGACCAAAAACATAGCAACCAGGAAAATGTACTTTTTCAGGCTTTTATGTGTGTCTAACTCTTAAACCATTAGATACTGAGTGTGTCATACAGATGGCACATTCAGTCCCTGTGGAGTGATGTTGCTGTCAGAAACACTGTACCAGATGTACAACTAAGGAACACCAGCACTCATGGCTGGAATGAAAATTCTGGGAGGCAGAGAGAAGTAGGAACACACACAAATATATCAAACATAATGGTTATTGTGACAGGCCTTCCATAATTATGGTAAACAAATTTAATGAAAATTATTCTCTGCCATCTAAAATCATAAAAATAAATTTATCAAATGTATGAAAGTCTATGCAAAAAGCAAAGACAGTTTACCAGTTTGGGGGTTTTTTCCTGTGCCAATCAAACAGCTCTTTGCTTAATTAAGCATTGGGCTACAGAAGCTTAATGCTACTATCTTTGGAAAATTTAGCATTTAGATGATTTTTTAAAATTTCCAATATATCTATAAATATAATTTCAGTTCACCATAACAAAATCCAAATTATACTTTTCCCTGTTTGAACAACTGATTAGTTTTCCATCAGTAAAATTTATATTTCTTGCTAAAAAAGGCTTTGTGACCATCAGTATATGAAAATTCTGTTATTCACCAGTCAAATAAGTTTGTTGTGCAACTTTTACAGACAATTTTACAAACTTGGTATCATCTATCCATTTTTAAGCACTATTTATCTGCATGGACTACTCCAGAGTTTATTTATTTCCATTATACCTTTCTTTATGTATTTTCTTCTTTCTAACTTTAATAACACTGAGAATAATATTAGAATATTAATTTGCAGACTTCTTCGCTTTATATGTGTAAATAGATTAAATTTTGTCCAAGGCAATACTTTTATTTGTAAATGTTCTATCTTTTCTTCTTTCCTCCTTTTTTTCCTATCTTCCAAGTTACACTTGGTGGAATCTCTACTGTAAAAGGAGTTTATTTAGTACTGAAATCACTGCACTGAGGGATATTTGTGACTTCTCTGACATGAATCCTTAGTGTGCCAATTCTCCTGGGGGATTTTTCTGTAATTTGAAGGCCACAGACTATATCAAATCAAGACATACTGATCAAAAGAGTGTTCTCTAGAAAAGGACAATATAAAGGCAAAATAAATCATAAATAAATGACATAAGGACAAAAAAGTATGGGGAATAATATACTAATATTAGCACTGTATACAATGTTGTTTGTTTAATTTTGGGAGTATTATTTCAGCATTTCTACACATTTTGGTATAGTATAGGAATACAATTCACTGGACTGTGGAAATATTTCACCTAACCAGCAAGTCTAATTAACAGAACATTTTTGTAAGACCAAAGTGGCCTTTCTTGAACCTGTAAAACCTGGTTTTCAAAAGGCAGCAACCTAATGAGAGTTAGCATTAGTTTCAAATGTAAAAAGTCTAAATTTATGGAATACAACTACATCCCAATCAGCTTCCTTTGCACTGCATAATCTGTCTAAAAATTTCCTGATTCATTGAAAACTTGTTAGGATAAAAATAGGATTAAAATCTCTGTACTTTAAAAACATTCCCCAGAAACATTTTTAATTATCAACAAGCTGTTCTTAAGTGAGCTGGAACTAAACAGTATTTGAAACTATTTTTCATTGTAAACTCATGATTTATGCCCCTGGTTTGGCTTTTAAAAGCCTAAACTTTTTTTCCATTTTTTTCCCCTTTCCTTTTTCCATTTTACAATTGACTCCAAATCATAGATCTTGTAGAAGCCAGTTGTCCAGTCAAGATAATAAAATTTCACTCTAATATTCTGAGAGTAGAATATAGATCATAGTAGATCTAGAATAGTAGAATACAGAATACATATCAGTATCAAGAAATCCTTTTCTGATTATTCTTCCTGAACTTCCAGAGTAGAAATAATTTTCCCAGGGTATCATTATTACTTATTGTTGGGGTTTAGGATTCTTCCTTTTATTAGTTTCTCTTAGGGAATTTTCTCCCACATGTTGCTAGGAGAAAATAATGATTGGGCGCTCAAGAGAGACAAAAGAAGTTGCCACAATCAGGGGAAGAGGGCACTTGGCTGCACTCCTCTTAATTTGAGGGTTTCTCTCAGAGGCACAGAGTTACTGCAAGAACTGGGTTGGGAAAAAAGGTGCCAGGGCAGCTCCTTGCTCTCTTGTGCTCTCAGCATTTGGAAGGGAAAGGAGGCTGCAGTCACTGTGGAAAGAATTTGCCACCACTACAGGATTCCATCTCCTGCTGCCTTTCTTCTACCGTGAGCAGAGCTCTGCTCCTCAGAGCAGCCTTGGCACTAGGCCCTTATCACCACACTACCTCACCAAACAAAGGACCCTTCACATTCTGCTGGGGTGCCTCAGG